>LOEQ01002862.1:143326-155137 GCA_001685075.1 Bramus lutescens | reverse complement strand
TTTATATATATAGTTATATCAAAACTGATAGTACAGAGTATAGCTGGAAGAAAGAACTAAATTTAAGAGGATATGCTGACAGGATGGAGTCTGTGAACACAATAAATAAAAGTTCCCTCCCCCCTCCCAACCCTCTTCAACAAAACAGAAAACCAGTTGTAATGTACATGGAAAATTGTGCACAGCAGATTTTTTTTTTATATATAAAAAGTAGATTCAGGAGCACATCCAATTATAAATGATTGTTAGGAAAATCATATAAAACAATGGAATACATAAAAGTGTCAAGAGTAACTGTCAGGGCACGAAATTCCTTGGTAGCCAGATGCCCACGGCAAGCAGAACCTCTCCTGGTAGCATCACTACAAGGTCGTCCACAGAAGACTCTCCAGGGTGCAAGCAGCATGGGCAGGTGGAGGGTTTGAATCTCATACCCTAATTCATAGTTTCACAATTCCATGTGCAATTTCAGAAAGATTCATCATTTACTGCTGACATATCGCCCTTTGGCGTGGAGGAGCGGGAGGAGCCTTTGTCTGTGCTCTCTGACCCCGAGCTGCTCTGGTTCTGCTGTTCTGACCCTGCACTGGAGGTCACTGTGGAGGAGGATGTAGAGGAGGATCGAGTCTTTTCCTTAAAGTCTGTGATAATGACGGTGACGTTGCCCACAGTTACGGCCAACTGCTGTGCGGTACTCCTGTCCACGTTCTTCAGCCGGGGTCTGAAACACGTCAAGGAGACATTTAGGGAGTGACAACATCAACACAATCCTTCCCACAAGCTTGTGCCCATTTACTGTAGGCATGCTGACCACATTTAGCAATAGGAGAAATGACCATCAGCTAGCAGAACTTTTGATCATAGATGTCAAACCACTTCTGTTCTTTTTGTTCTGGCCAAGATGATCTAAAAGGTCAGGAACCTTATCTTAGTTCCTCATTCCACCTCTCTAGGCCTAAAATCTCTAAGTATACAGGAATCTTGGGGTTTTGATAGTGATTAAATCAACAACTTAGTATTCCACTCTAGTTTCACAGTACCTTGAGGTGTGATTTGTTTCGCTGGTCTTTGTTGTAGCGTTAGCCGACTGTATACTGTTAGCTTCACTAGGAGGATCTTTCAGAATATCAGACTTTGGTCTAAGGGTAAAGCAAAGACCCAGGAAAAAAAATAAGTCATCATTTAAAATCTGACCCAAGTGCAAATTAATAAGTAGTAATTAGTACCCAGATACTTACTTTGTTTTCTTGTTGGTGTTTTTCTTGGTGACACTGGGGCTAATGTCCTTGTCTTTCTCAGGTTTCTCTTTGTCAGGTTTCTCCACTTTCTCCTTCTTCTCCTTCTTAGGGGGAGGTGGAGTGGCATACTGCTGTGCCACTTGCTGTGCCACCAGCTGAGAATTGATGCGAGGTTTCCTGCAACATTCAACACAAGATACAGCATTAGTGTCTGGCTGTGAATATTTTCTTAACAATTCAACTGTCCATTATTCCACACTGTTTTCCATGTTGTATGCATAGTCTTCCAAAGGAGACATCACATGCCCTTTTGGTACATATGCACACAGCCCTGTGCAATCATCCAACAAGTTACAGGAGTGCTAAAGACACGTCTTTTGAGCTGTCATGATTATATTGACAGCTTTCAAATTCTTCTGCTGCAGAAGGCTAATCTCGTTTTATTAAAGGGACACTGGTAATCCCTTGAAAAGAGAATGAAATTAGAAGTGTGACATCCACTCCTCAATCTAATTATTCCAAATAGGCCTACTCCCCTGCAGCTGTGATTGGCACAGACAACATAAACTGGGCAATAAAAGGTAACTGTGGTTCACACAAACTCCCAAGGGAATGAAGTCACTGTGAAAAAAACCTCAGACAAGTGATACATTGACTATGTCATAACAGTTATGTCTGCACCAATCTCCAGTTGACACAGGCTCTCTCATTACTGTTTTGTGTAGCTTCTAAGGAGGACCAACATTCTCACAATGCAGGACTATTCACAGACCCAAAACTGGGGGGAAGGAATGCTAGCCAATGTTTCTATATACAACAACCCCTCCTCTACAGTCACATAACAGATCTCATAAGTGAGGTCCCCAAGCTACTACAAGGCAAGTGGCCCATCCAGCAAGGGGATATAGGTAGAGATGGTTGGGTGAGACAGGACTCCTATAATACTAATATAAATTTTCCCCCGCTAGACATTCAAGAGTAATCAATGTTCTAAACCCCAATGGGAATATTCAAATGGGTTCTTAGCAAAGTGAAGCAACTGGGCTGCTAGAACACAGCCTACTACACGAGAGCAAAAGCCCCAAGTAAAGGACCTGGAACACACTCAGTCCTACACAGCAAGGCCTCCTCACATAGTTCAGCTATTCCTCAAACAGGACTGTTGAGCAAACAAGGTTAATAGAGTACCCCTTGAAAAAAAAAAAACCATAATGTAGGGGACAGATGCTTACAATTCCAGTAAAGACACAATCCTGACAAATGTCAACTCTATCAGCCTCCAGCAACAAAGGCGTTGATCAGGAAACCAGTTAGCTCAAAGTACAGTTCTCTAAGTGAAGTTATTAAGTTGTAAGATTTATATATGGGGTTCTCAAACTTCCTAATTTGACCCTTTAATGAAGTTCATATTGTGTTGACCCCCAACCATAAGATTATTTTCATTACTACTTCATTACTGTAATTTTGCTACTGTTATGAACTGTAGTGTAAAAACTTGATATACTACCCCTGTGAAAGGGTCATTCAACCTCAAAAGGGTCTCAACCCACAGGTTGCTCTAGATGACTACTGAGCCTAAGCCCTTGCCTCCAAACACCCACAGAGTTTCACCTTTACGTGAAAAGCTGCCATGGGTTTTAACAATGAAGCAGCCCCACCTAACATGTTCCTTCAAAGAGGAAAATAGCTGCAAATACAAAGACAAAGATTTCACAGGCACCAAAGGAAGGAGAACCAGCTGTTTACAAGATTACCAAGCACTGTAAATCAGGCTTGTAACAAGCTGTCATATAGTTTAACCTAAACTTGGATGTCAAAAGGAATTTCGGTGCTTGGGTGTAGTGTGTTTTCCTTGCATGCTAAAAAGTCCTGAGTTTGATCCTTAGCAATGCTGTTAAACTTGAGAAATTTGAGGCTAGCCTGAGCTACATGAGGCCTTAATACATACAGAAAAGTATTATGATTTGAGGGTCCTTTCAATTAAGCCCGCTGCAAACAAAATGAACCCAAGATAAAGAGAAGGCACCTGCAGAGCACTTCATATAGAGACAGAACCAAAAAGGTGTCCAGGGGCCAAATGCTAGAGCCTCAGTAAAGTTTTGTAGTGTCTTTTTATCAGGCTACACTTTATTTTTTCCCCCAGAGTTTGACTGTTAAATTGTCCTAAAGTCACTAAAGCAAAAAGAAAAAAAAGATAAACATTCTTTTACAATCCTCAATGCAAAAAAGACTGTAAGGGAAAAAAAAAAACTTCCTGAAATGTCCTTAGAAGGCTCTATCATTTTTAACAAGTAACAAGTGTAAAACCCCAGAGTCCTTTAAAATAAACTGGGAAAGATTGGGATGGAAGGAATTATTCAAACTTTGTCTTCTTTCCTTATGGCTTTAAGTCTCCCCCCTCCTCCTCTGCCAGGCTACACTTTATACTTCAATGCCAGGTAAGTTGGACAAATAAACTGGACGATGGTGGTGCATGCCTTTAATCCCAGCAATTGGGAGGCAGAAGCAGGTGAATTTCTGTAAGTTCAAGGCCAGCCTGGTCTACCAAGCAAGTCCCACAACAGTCAGGACTGTTATACAGAGAAACCCTGTGTGTGTTGGGGGGGGGGCAGAGACAAAGAAAGGGGAGCTCTTGCATCTCAAACCACCTGTGAAGGCCTGGCTATTGGTAGAGCACCTAACAAACATAGCCTCCAGCTCCCTACTGTAGCTCTTTGGCTTCTCCAGGATGCAGGACTCTTGACAAGGTCAGCTTGCTGCACGACTCACAAGCTGCAGTCAACAGGTAAGATGTCTAAACACTTGTGACCACAGGCACTCACACATCAGCAAATATGCTCTAATTCTTCAGCACAGACCACAAGTTTCATTATGGACAGGATGAAATTCATATATACAGAGAATAAACGATGGCCCATTCATCCTAGCACAGGCACAACAGTGTGTGGGCAGACAGTGATGTGCTGTGTTACACAAGCCAAAAGGAATTAAGACTAATTAGCATAGTATTCAATTATTAACCATGAAAATTGACTCAGCTTTCTAAAAGCATTGTGTTATTTGAAAATAACTGCTGTGTTCTAAATGTTGTATGTATGGCTCAATGATGTCCTTAAATGACAGTTAACCTTATAAGCGACCCACCAGCTCTTCCCCACCAAAACCCTCCACAGTGACAATTTATTTTCTTAAATTCAAAGACTTGCTACAGAATAACCATCCCTCATCCCCACCCCAGTATTTCTGTGTTAAGGAGCAATTTCATGACCTAAGGAAAATGAAAGTCTAGAATGGTCTCTTATATTAAGGTATCCCCGTGAAAAGCACCTAATTCTTTTTAGTACTGATTTCAAAAACATGCATATGCCAGGTCTAAAGACATAAAAGCATTTATGTGCAGCTATTCTTCCTATCTCCTGTAGATGTAAAAGCCTTAGCAGAAGATGGTAATTGTTGTACATCCAACATCAGGGCCCTAGACAGACCACACATGCTTTTATAAATACAATTTTATAAATCAAACATAGTTACTTTTCTTTGCAAAAGGTAAAGCCACACTGAGCTAAATAACTGATCTTTGAACTAGTCTCTGTAAAAGAATTTAAAATTCAGCCGGGCAATGGTGGCACACGCCTCTAATCCTAGCACTCGGGAGGCAGAGGAAGGCCAATCTCTGAGTTAGAGGCCAGCCTGATGTACAGACTGAGTTCCAGGACAGGCTCCAAAGCTACAGAGAAACCACAAAACAAAACAAAACAAAAATTTAAATTTTAAGTTGTGAACAGCTAAGGCATGACTACATTTTCGGGGTGATTCCTCAGTTTACCTCTAAGGCAATGTGCTAAACTGTCCATCCCAACAGTATCACCCATCACACATGAATGGCCCTGGCTTCTTAACCAGTGCAACTTGTTTTGTGCTGATTTAATCCTAATTCCTGACCAAGGAACCTATATGATTCATAGGTTGTATTAAAACCAGCTACTCTCACACAAAGATAATTTAAAACCTCCACCATATCTGACTATGGCCATACTTAGTAAGGTATCATTAATTTCTCTGCTTTGACGCTTAAGAAAACTTTCTTTTAGTATTAAATAGCTGTTCCTTCTCTCACAAACAATCCTTCAAATTCGCTGGTTTCCTGAATGAGCCACTGGTGACCTAAAGAAATTGTAATCCCATGCTAGGTTATTCTTTCTCACCAGTTTATACCAGACTCAAGAGAACCACTATGTTCTGTGGTTCCTCCCAATTTTAACTCCAACTTCTGTAATAAAAACTTTTCTCCTGAGCCAGGCAGTGATGGCGCAGCCTTTCATCCCAGCACTCAGGAGGCAGAGGCAGACAGATCTCTGTGAGTTTGAAGCCAGATTGGTCTACAGAGTAAGTTTTAGGGTGTCTCATGTGGAAGAATTGTGTGTGAGTCTGAGCACACGCGCACGTGTGGTTTGTACTATGGAACGTTATGTGGAGGTCAGAGGATGGTTTGAGGGAATTGGTTGTTTCTTCCCACTATGTGGGTCGAGGGGAATCAAACTCGGGTTGTTAGGCTTGGTGGCAAGTGTTCTTACTGGCTGAGCTGTCTTACAAGCCATCTAGAACCTTTCTCTGCTCAATGGGTTCCTTTGGCATTTTTATTCTCTAGTCTGAGTGGTGTCAGGATCATTCCCTCCAAGGCAGCCCAAGTACCCTAACAACAGCCCAAACTGGAACTCCCGGACCGGATGGGAAGAGGACTGGCTTCACTCCCCCCTGCCCTAACAGAAAAGAAGGCCTGCAGCAGCATCAAGGTCCACTTTCTGATGCAGTGTACTGAATGATTTTGGCTAAGTTACATTATCTGGCCTAACTTCTGTTCCCTCGATGATGAAAGTACTGGAGTAAATCACTGAAGTAAAAGATTTTTGGAAGCTTCAAACCACCATTACATTCTTGCATTCAATATTTAATAAACACATCTTAGTGAAGTGTAGGCAGCTTTGTAGCTTACATTGTCAGCAACTCATTTAGCCTGTTTACAGTCAGCTATATCATCTTACAAACATTCTACAGTGACCAGAATCATCATCTTCCAAAAGGCATGCAAAACCAACTCATGAACCACAAGGACAACTCCCTAGGCAAATACAGTTTCAGATGCAAATAAACTTAATAAATCAAGTCTCCCTCCAAGAAAAAAGACAAAGTGATCCAATCTGCTGCCCAAATTACTTCATACCTGTCAAAGACCCTATTTAAAATCTATGTAACCATTTTGAAATTATACTTCATTTCTCTAAAATACTTATGGAACACCAAGAATCTGTAATTCTTCAAACAAGCTATGTCAATTCCAGGTATAATACTCACCCAACTATGTACTGAAGGTGATACTTAAGTTATGAGAAAGGCCAAATTGGATCTATTAATATCTTTTTGAACATTTTTCCCTCAAATTTAGCCCTTAAAATTATCCTCAAACTTAAGTACAAGGAAACAACAGCTGTGAGAAGGTAATATGATCAATCAAAAGCTCATGCTATAATAATTTCTAAATCACTGGTAATTAGCACTCTGCTTAAAACCTCTGCTACGGCTGGGTGCTTATAGAAGGGAATCTTAACTCCTGGATTTGACACAAGGGTTTGTTAAACTCTCTCCACCTGCCTTATCCTAGAATGCTCATTCACACAAGGTCAAACTACACTGGGCATTTTATTTTTCTGAAGATACCTTCAACTATGTATTTGTTAACCTTCTATCCCTTAGCTTGAGATACACCCAAGATTAAGGCCATTCGTTTCCCCATCTCGCTGGGCAAATAATCTGTAGCCAGGTTTAGGAAGCTTCAATCCATCCTGGCATGTATCTGCTGCCTAACATTTTACATAATTTACTACTTTTTGTTTCTCTACTAGATTATGAATAATTATAAAGCAGTACCAACCTCTTCAATTTTGCATTACACCTCTAAAATTGCTTTGAAGTAATAGCTTCCTGACAGTAGGTCAGTGTGTATTCAAGAATAAGGTGTGTGTCCTCTAGAAAGTGGTGTAGAAGTAGATGTTACATCATCATGGGGCCTATCTTTTCATTAGAATGCTATACTTAACTGTTTGGGTCTCAGAACAGACCTCTTTGAGGCTGTGGGTTCTCAAGGAAAAGTGCATTTCATGAGGAGGGTGTGTGCAGTGCTGAGCTTTCTATACATCATGTTTCAGTATTCTCAGTTTTCAGAAGACATTAAGGAACCAAACACCAAAAAATTATGGGGCAGGTTCAAGTAGACTTTAACTCAAGTTTATGCTTTTCCACTAAACCATTTTAACTTGAAAATGAATGAACAGGTGCAAGGGAAAGGTGAAGAAGCTAGGCAATGGTGGGACGTGCCTTTATTCCCAGCATACAGGAAGCAGAGGCAGGAGGATTTTGAGTTTGAGGACAGCAAGTTCCAGGACCACCATAGCTATTCAGAGAAACTCCGAAAAGCAAAATAGCCAGCCATGGCTCTTACCTCAACCTCAGTCTGAAATGGTGATCCTGCCTCCTGGAATCTCAGAAGGAGACTGTGTTTTTTAGAGCTGTCTCACCCTGTCTTTTTATATTCCTCTCTAGGGCTGGGATTAAAGGTGTGCACTGCATAGTTTCTATGGCAACTACTGTGGCTACTGGGATTAAAGGTGTGTGTTACCATAACCTGGTCTGTAAAGGTGACCAGTGGGACTGTTTTACTCTCAGATCTTCAGGCAGTCTTTACATTTGAAATTCCACCACACAAAACCAAGGGGNNGGGGGGAGAGAAGCAAAGGTAAGGAAGCAAAGAATTGCACACCATTTTTTAAAGAGAGGCAAAAAGTTTACAGGAATCCCAGTGGTATCCTCAAATGCTTCTAATCCAGTTTTATACTGGGTGAGGTACAAGCTCTAATCCTCCACCTTACCACCTATTTCAAATATGCCAACTACTCAAGGACATTCACTTGTGCAATCAGTTCTACAGCATTGTAGTTTATAAGTATCTAGGGCCATGGGACAAAAATTTAGGAAACAAGTCCTTCAGAAATGTTGTCTTTTGTTTCTCTGGTAGAGTAAAAACAGATCTACAGACTTAAAAAAGCATTGTGCAATGAGTAAGTCTGCTTATTTATTAACTAGAGAAACCACACCATCACAAGTTAAGTACTCTGGCTTCAAGCGGGATTCCTACATCACCAGCAAGATCGCCAATTGCACAATGTTAGCTAAACCCTTCACGCATATAAAAAGGACATGTAGACAAAATTGTGGTGATCTTTCATTGCACAAATGGCTATAATCATCTAGTTACATTTCAACTCAGTATTTATTTCTAATCAAGTACCTGCTTCTTTGTAACAGCAAAGCAACTCCACTTTCATTTATGATCAAGTGTGTAACAGACTTTGGATTTTCCATGCTCTACAAATGACTGAAGTCTGTATGAAAAGATCTCTCCCACCCTCTTAAATAACTGCCAACAAACTTTCTGCAAAAACTGCTAAAATATGTTAAGTATCTCCAATCTCCTCACACAAGTCCCCCACCCTTTTCTGTTTGGGATACAGATGAAGCCCTCACATCACATTTTGCTTTCACTTCTTCCCCTCTGCCTGCCTAGGGTAGCTTTAGTATTTTATGACCATGAAACTTATAGAGTTGCTTTCTAGAAATATCACTGGGTCCAGGCTGGAGAGATGTCCCAATGGTAAAGAGCACTGGCTGCATCTTTGGTGGAGAAAGTCTGGACTTTTTTTTCCTAAAAACTTTCTGCGATTTCAGTATCCAAACGTGGAGTCCCCCCAAATTGCTACACAGACCGAGCTGATTTGGGATTTGGGTAAAATCTACCTGCCTCAGTCTCTAAAATACTGGGATTGCAGACCTACATACAGCTCTAGATCCGGATCCCTTACACTTTTATCACCTGGAATTCTTTCCCGTATACTTATTTATTCTATTATTTCTACTAGTATGACTCTTTTAATCGCAAAGGTATAAATTTTTATTGTTTTTAAATCTCACATTATCATTACAGGCTTCTTCCCTATAACCGTCCTAGCTATTGCCTTGTATCCATTTGACAAACCCCATCCTTCAGAATGGGTTCCAAAGTCTACAAGTTAATAAATACCAAATGGTCATTGGATCATCTAACATTTTAAAGCAATACATTCGAAGAAGAAAGAAAGAAGTAAGCCCTCGCTAAGCTGGGGTACAAGGTGATAAATAAATGAGCCTTCCCCTCCAGGTAGATGAGCTCAAACAGAAGAAGGTTGACGCATGCGCGTGTTGTGTGTGTGTGTGTGTGTGTGTGTGTAAGAGCTCGAATTTGAATATCACAGGCACTGATCTACAGCACTGACAAAATGCTTTATGCTTTAGTACCTAAGAATACTACGTTCCAAGGACACACTTGATCAAACAATATGCAGCTAAAGATAGAAATACCAAAAGAACTAAGGATAGATTTCAGTTATATGTACTGGTCTCTAAAATACATAAAATGCTTTCTAGATTCCTGGGTATAGAAAGAGGAAAAAAAAAAACTCAAAAAGTGGAGCTTTCCCCTCAGGAATAATGACTCAAAAGCCAAGACTTAGTTCATGTGCCTAGCAAAGCAAACAATCTGCTGTGAAAGCGAGAACCCAGGGTCCTCCAGTCTCCTCTCTACAGCTCAGTGCTGTACAGACAGCAACAGCTCCAAAATTGCCCATCCCATTTCTAAACACTCAAAATCAGCCAATAAGAAGGTAAAAGACAGTAGAACACGGTCACCATTTTCTGAGCTTTGTTAAGAGAGGCATTTTTGTTGCCATTTTTCGAGATAGGGTTTGTCTGTGTAACAGCCCTAACTATCCTTAAACTTGGAGATCTGCCTGCCTCTGCCTCCCTTAAAAAGGGTGCACCCTCCCCACAGGCTGGCTGAGAAAGGAATCTTTCTATGTTGCCCAGGCTGCCCATGAGTTCAGGTTTCAAGTATTCAGTCTAGAAAATTGTATCATAGACACACAGCAGAGTGATTACCATCTCCCATCTGTTGTACCTCTTTCCCAGGCAGGTTTCCTCCCAGCTCCATGAGACCACATAGGATTTCTAAAATACTGATCAGATCCATCTTTCCTCCAATTTGTTGTACATGAATGACATAGCATATACTTCTTAAGTGCACATCTACTCGAACCAAGTATGGTCTCTGAACTTTGTTCTTGCTGTGTGTCTGTTTTTTATCTAATCACCTTTGATAGACATTTATGCTTTTTCCATGTTTCAGCTAAAATGAAGAAAGCTGAAATGAGCACCAACTATAAATCTTTGTGTGGACATATGTTTTCATTTCTCCTAGCTAGAGATCTATGGCACGCCTACATCCAGTTTTTTGAGAACCTGCCAATTTTTTTTTTCAACATGATTATACCATTTCACACACTCATCACAGCCTGAACATTGTGGTGGTTCTCCATCAGCAACACTGGGTACTAGCAGTCTTTTTCATTTAAGTCATTTACATGGGCGTACAGTACCACTTCCAAGTAGGATTTGTTTTAGTTTTGGAGATATGGTCTCATGCAGCCCAGACCAGCCCTGAAACCCTCTCATCCTCCTATCTCCACAGGCAGCTTCAATCTAACTTTAACCTGCAATCCTCCAATAGGTACTGTGTTTTTGAATATTATAGCTCCACAAAAAACAGTATGGCACTTGTGAAGATCAAGATGTCTACCAATTTAATGCTTAAAGCCAGGCGATAAGCAATTAAGTGCTGCTTTTCTACCTTTATGTTTCAATTACATCACACACGCACGCACAATCGTGGGTACATGTATAAGGAGGCAGGTCACGCTCAGTGCCACGTTCTATTGCTCTCCACCTTATTTTCTGACACAGGCAGGCTCTTACTAACTTTGCTACTGGTTGACCAGCACCTCCCCTGGATCTTCCTGTCTCTGTCTCCTAGGACTGACATTTCAGTCATGCACCGATACATCAGGCTTTTTGTGGGTTGAAAGTAAATCAGAAGCCTACTGAATTACATGCCTAGAGAATTTAACTGAAGTTCAAGTACGTAGAAAGCAAAAGTTTCTTTAAAAAGAAAACACACAAAACAAAAAACAAGGAACACGACTAATTTAGGCACAGGAAAAAAAAACTTAAAAAACATAACTTTAAACATTACAGTTTTACAAGATCTACTGTTATTACGCAACACTTGAAAGTTAGGCAATTAGCTAAACGAAGAAGTGTTTATTTATATATAGAGGTTTGCAAAATCAGTCAAATAGATGAAGACAGCAGATAGCTGACAAGGACAAAAGAGATAGCAAGAAATACCTAGCACTTCAGATGACAGAATCAAAATCCAAAGGGATTAGTGAACTGGAGAGATGGCTTAGCAGTTAAGAGCATTGGCTATTCTTCCAAAGGTCCTGAGTACAATTCAAAGAACCCACATGGTGGCTCACAACCATCAGTAGTGAGATCTGGCGTACTCTTCTGGCCTGCAGGCATATACGCAGGCAGAATACTGTGTACAAAATAAATAAATCTTTTAAAAAAAAAAAAACCCAGGCGGTGG
>LOEQ01002862.1:111593-130476 GCA_001685075.1 Bramus lutescens | reverse complement strand
AACTCCTTTCAGGACAGTGAGATGGCTCAGTGGGTAAAGGCGCTTACTGCCAAGCTTTGAGTAAAACAGCTACATCAAACCTTCAGTCTTCAAGGTAAGTAACAGATGTCTGTTTTTTGATACATGATAATATACAACCAAAAGGCTAAACTCCAAGAGGGATAAAGACAAGCAGAGCATTTCCATGCTGCCAAAATGCTCCAGGTGGCCCACAATTATCTACAAACAAAGTCAAAGTAACATGACCAATATGAAAGTAGACTACAAACGAAATTCGTACAAAGAGAAAAGAATTACTACAAGTGTGGTACAGATGGTAATAAAAAAGTCACCTACACTTCCCATTGAAGAAAATTAGAAGGACAGGCAAGAGAAACAGTTCACATCTTGAAGTCCCTCATACCTCATATCATATAAGGTTTATCTGTCAAACTAAGTATTGTTCAAGAAGTGCAAGCAAACTAAATTGCAGGCCTGCTAAATAAAGTAGCATGTAAGTACTAGAAATCTGAGAGTTGCCACTGTTTATATACTGTAACTGGAAATATCTCACAGGAGTGATCATCTGGAGAACCATGAGATGTGGAAGCAGAGAGACAGTCCTTATTCATTACGAAATGCATACCTTCTGTGGTTATGGTTCTAAGACAAGGAAAATAGAAAATGACGAGAGGGGAAATAAGGCACATTACTTCATTTCTGCCTGTCTAAGGAGTAAAATATTCTAAAGCACAGAGAATACAGAGAGCATGGAAGAGTCAAGAGCAATTCTTCTAGTCATGTTCCTAATGCCTGGTTTGCCACAGTGTCACTTCATGGGGAGGCAAGCAGTGGTCTGATCCAGATGCAACTCTATTCAGTTCCTCCATCACCTTAAGTGAAGACAGTAGGTCCTTAAATCTCACTAGATTTCAATTCCCTTGTATATAATTGTTGGGTAAACAACTTCTAGGGATCGTTTAAGAAACAACATAACCATAGGCAACTTAATCAGTCATAGTTATTGTTCTATTGCACCTTATATAAGAAAGCATTTGCTTAAGGTAGACAGGGTTACAGATAGTTCTTGACCATCATTGGAAGGAAAATGGCAGCAGGAGCAGTAACTTACATCCTAATCTGCAAATTGCAGGGGGGCACGGGATTTCCAACAAAGATACACCTTCTAATCCTCCCAAGACAGTCCAATTGGGAACAAAATATTCAAATATAAGAGAATACTGGGGGCCATTCTCATTCAAGCCACAACTAAAGCAACCCTGGATTTCCTTTGATTAGATAGGCTAATTCTTACTACAGCATGAGGATTTGACTCACTAAATGACTTTACTAAATGAGTCCACATGTATTTCCTAGTAAAGCACAAACTTTAGGCAATAAAGAAAGAAAGAAAAGGATAAATAAGTACTGAGAACAAGAAACCTATACCAAGGCCCGTTATAATCAATTGCTGAAATTCGGTAATAAAAAGAAATCTCAAAAGAAGCAAGACAGAGCTGGACTTAGTGTTACATGCCTTTAATCCCAGCACTCTGAGACAGAGGCAGGTAGGCCTGTGTGTGTATCAAGGTCAGCCTATACAAAGTGAGGTCCAGGACAGCCAGAGCTTCATACTGAGTCCCTGTCTTCCCCACCAAAAGGTTGCCAGAGAAAACAACTTTTTTTTAATAGAGGAATAAACTATTAAGGCCAACCTCTATTAACACATTCTCCAAAACAGGAGAGGAAAAAGAGACAGGAAACTAGAAGCTTCATACACTATTGTGAAAGATGGTACAGAAACTTTGATGAGTTGGGGTTAGTTTCTTTAGATTTTAAACAAGGACACTGACTGACCCAGCAATCTCATTTCTAGCTAAATACCCAAGAGTCATGAAAGCGTATCTCCATACAAAACTGCGTTTAGAAATGTTTCCCGAAGCATCATTCCTAGGTTAAAAGCTACAATGCATACATGGGTATTATCTAAAACAATCTTACTTACATCATTTAGCCAGGAACAGGAATGAAGTACTTAAGAGACATGGCAAATGAACGCTATCTTAATAATGCTATTGTAGGAAAAGCAAAAATAAAGTCTGGAAGACAATGGCTCATCCAGTAGTTAAGAACACTTACTAATCTTGTATGAGACTAGAATTCTGTTCCCAGTACCCACCTGACAGTTCATAACCACTTCTATCTCCAGTTCCAGGGTATGTGGTGACCTTAGAAGGCTCTTGCATGTGTGTGGTACACACAAACTCATGCAAACATGCACAAATATAAATAAAACTTTAAAAAATAAAATTAATCACCAACAGATCTATCTGGTAAGGAATAACAGGAAACCCCTCAGGTAGACCAAAGACATCACCAGAATCTATACAAGGGGAGAAAAGAGGGCATAATAAATGTAGGGAAAGTGACTTATTGTCATATATTGAAATAATTCTTAAAATAATAAACTACTTAAGCAAAAAAGTTTGCTCTTGGTGATTAAACGTACATCCAAGTAAATACATGACATAATAGCACAAGGCCAAAAAGGAGTACTATGAAGTCTTCAGAGTATATGTGAAAAAGTATTATCACTTGAGATAAACTGTGATAAAAATACATATTAATAAACCAACAAATTAAATGAGACACAGCTAGGAAGTTAACGAGAGGAAGGGGGAAGGGGAGGGGGAAGAGGAAAACTTGACATAGTGGACCGGTCCTGTAATCCCAGCACTTGGGAGGCAAAGTTAGAAGGATCAAGAGTTCAAGGACAACCTAAATAAATGAAAAGAAAATTTGTTCATGGATTAGAACAATGAAATACCTATTTTCTTCCATTTTGTGTGTACACGTACACACACACACGTACACACACACACACACACACACTCATGTATTGTAAAACAAGTCCGAGTATGACCTTTAGGTAGGATCTATCTGGTTGATTCTAAAATTTATTATGGAATTACAAAGACTGAAACACAGTCAAAACTGAGAACAAACCAAATTAAATGAAAATGAACCAAGGTGGAAGGGCCGAATTTCTTGATTACAAGATGTTATGTTATATGAATTAAAGCTAAAATTAAAAGACAGACCAATCAACAAAACATTATTTTAAAAAAACATTCAAAAGGAATCAATGATATGAACAGATACTTGAACATGCAGATAGAAGGGAGGGAAGGGAGGAGGGAAGGTCACAAAACACACCAAAACAAAACAACAAAAAAGTATGCGACACACTCCATACCCTAGCTGCTCTTGGAGACAAAGGTTAAAACCACATTAACAGCTAAAATACCACGAGAAGTCTACAGCTAAAAGAGATTTTTGCCAAGGCCAAAGAGGATGTCAAAACAGCTTAGAAGTACCACATGCGCTGCTGGAAATTTAAAATATATTATAGTCACTTTGGGAAATAATTAGCAGGTAGCTTTTTTGGTTGTTGCTGATGATGCTTTAAGTTAAACCTAGCCTAAAGATTCCATTTCTAGTATTTATTCAAGAGAAAAGAAAAGCATAAGGCTATAGAAAAACTTGTCAGGTCAGGCGGCGATGGTGGACGCCTTTAATCCCGGAGGCAGAGGCAGATGGAACTCTGTAAATTCGAGGCCAGCCTGGTCTATAAGAGCTAGTTCTTGGACAGGCACCAAAGGTATACGGAGAAACCCTGTCTTGAAAAACCAAGAACCAAAAAAGGAAGAAAAAAAAATTAATTCGTCTGGGGTTATACACAACAGGTTTTTATTGTTAAGGGCCAGAAACTGAATTGATTTGCAGATACAATGGATTGTTATTTAGCAATTAAACTGGGTAGTGGTGGTACACACCTTTAATCCCAGAATTCAGAAGGTGGAGGCAGGTGTATCTCTGTGAGTTCAAGACCACCATGGCCTACAGAACTGAATTCCAGGACAGCCAAGGCTACAACATAGAGAAAAACAAACAAACAAAAATACGAATATTCAAATATTCATTGAGTCAAAGGGGCTAGGACTAATGGGTGGAGGATTCATTCACATAAAATTAAAGGAAATACAAATGAATTTGCACAAGCTAATAGCTAGAGCTGGGACTGATAAGAACAGGGAAGAAAACTTGAAGGGGGAATACATGATCATTACCTTCAACATGGTGATTTCTCAGACTGCATTTTTAGGTGTGAACTTCTTTACATTAAACAAAGATGGCAAATGGTCTGTGTTTTGTCTGATTACAGTATGCTTGGTTTTGTTACAGGACTAATATTGAAATCACACATTAAACCACAAAACTTTCCATAGATGAGTTTTACTATTTATCATCTCTTAAAATCTGAAGCTTAAGTTAGGCATGATGACTCACGTTGTGATCCCAGCACTCAAAAAGCCAGACTGGGCTACGAAGTAAGTTGTATGCATATCAGCCTGGGCTATTATGTGAGATATTAGTAAAAGAAATTAATGAACAAATTACAATAAAATCATAAAATTAAAGTCTACTCTAACATAATTTGAAGATGCATACTAAAAACACTACAGTAAAGTATTCTCACTAACTTGCTAAGTAATTTTAAAATGTATTTTCTTTCCTGACAACAGTCTAACATTTAAGCTTTAAATTTAGTGTCAAAACCATCATGACCATCTCTCTCTCTCTCTCTCTCTCTCACACNNCTCTCTCTCTCTCTCTCTCTCTCACACACACACACACACACACACACACACTACCCTACAGACTGTAGTACGTATCTTTTCAGAAGTGATTTACACTACAAAGTTTTCATGGAGGCAAAACTTCAATGATGTTTGGAAGAGATCATTCCAGGGGGGTTATGCATTTGGAGGGTCACCATGCAACTTTCCATATTCAACTGTGCAGAAATTAATCTTCCCACTCTTCTTCACACCAATATTTGGTCCAAATGGTTTTCTAAGCACAAGAAAATGAAAAGCAAACAAACAGAGCCAGTCTGGGTTTATTCAAACGTCAACTGTTGGGCTTGGCATGGAAGTACATGACTGTAATTCTAGCTTTAGGAAGAGTCTGAGGCAGAAAGACAAGAGCTGGAGATCAGCTTGGCATACATAGTAAGACCGTGTCTCAAAACGAAACAAAACCCTGAAAAGTTTCTTGTTGTCTGTCATCTGAGTTTCCTCGGACAGGGCATGGAAGGAAAAGCGTGTGATGGTCTTCACTTCTGTTCAATCTTGAAATGCCAGATGTAAGGAAAGAAAAGTCAATGTTCTTTGAACAATTCCAAGTTGTTTTCTTAAGGGGTTTTTGAGAAAAGCAGAGGACTAAGACTAAACCTTAGGGTTAAAATGAATCTGAGAAAATTCCAGATCTGGAAGTGGAAATTGGCTGCTGTTCTGTGCTCATCACTTTGCTCACTCTCTGCTGTGCTAACTCTGAATGGAAAGAGAACTCAAGAAGGATTAAGGCTCTGCTCATTCACACAAAGAACACAACCAACTAAGCCTGCTATCTAAAGGGGGAACACATGTCTACACACTACAGATGCTCACTCCAGCCCATCTGCCCAAAAATCTATTTTTTAAGAAAATGTCAATGCCACAGCAACACTACACAGTGTATTTTAGCCTCTTTCTCTTTTAAAAAAATTTTTATTTACTTATTTGTTTTCCAAGAAAGGGTTTCCCTGTGTAGCTTTGGTACCTGTCCTGGAACTCACCCTGTAGACCAGGTTGGCCTCGAACTCACAGAGATCCGCTTGCCTGTCTCCCAAGTGCTGGGATTAAAGGTGTGCGCAACCACTGCCCAGCGTTTTTTAGTTTCTTAAAGATGGTAATTCTGTCTCAGATTACCAGTCTCAAGCCAGTGGTGCCAGCTCACTCAAGACCCTGGGCCAGCACTTGGAGAGTTGCGGTAAGCTGCTCTGAGTTCCCACTAAGCCAGCCTGGGCTAGAGTGAGCCCCTGCCTTTATAAACATTATACAAATTCCTATCTAAAGAGAGATCAAATCTGCAGTTTAGCGTAAATGTCTACTTCTATTATTTAGAAAGTTAATTTGCAAATTGATAGCTGATGCATAAATTTAAAATGCAACAAATCTTTTTACCAAAACATTTTAAAACGTTGGGAAAAACATCTGTTCCACACATTAGGTCAAAGAATTCTAAAAGATTTCGAGACTTCATTTATAAAACAATGCCAAAGAGCTGAAAGAAGACCTACAATTTTCCCTGCTGGCAGAAAATGATAGTACCTAAATCACTACTTGGTTCAAGAGCTCTAGTCCATCTCTTGAAAAATCCCTTCTTAAAAGAACTACAACCAGTCTAAGTGCTACTCAACTGCAAAATCTCTGAAGAAAAGCAGATTTCGAGATCTTGTTGAATTTAATCTACCTTTACTGCCACCCTAAGCCATTTTCAGGATCCAAACCACCCAGTCCCTTGAGCAATTTGTATCCAGCAAGCTGAGTAGAGAGAGAACTTCTGAGGCATCTTCCTGGGAGGGGCTTGCCTTCTTAAGGCAAACGGCTTCGTCTGAAGCCTATTTTGCAATCAACTGTTAGGTCAGCTGTGAGCAGAAATGCAGGTATGAACTTGAAAGGGAAGTGTGATCACAGGAAACATCCTAAAATTAATACAGTTTATGTGAAAAGTAAAACCAGAAACAGAAGTGAGGAATAAGACAACGGCAGCCTGGCATGGTGGTCATATCTTCAATTCCAGCACAGAGGCAGGAGAATCTCTGAGTTCAAGAATAGCCTGGTCTATGGAGAGTGTTCCAGGACAGCCAGGGCTAAAGAGAGAAACCCTGTCTTGAGAAATCAAACCAAAACCCCAGTAAGGCATTATTTCCAAGCCATTTACCTAGTTTCTTGTTTGTGCTGCAGGATGAGTGTGTGCTGTGCTAGTGTGTATTTATTCTAGATTAAATTCAAACCTTGCACATACAATACAAACAAGTGCTGTACTGCATTCTCAGCCCTTAGTTTCACCACACAAGCCCTCAGTTATCAGCTGCCTTTGAATGTAGCCCAGGCTGGCCTCCAAATCATCTTCTAAGTCAACTTCCTGAGTGTTGGGGAGTGTGCCACCACACCTAACTCCCAAGTTTTTTAATTGAAAGTAACATTTTACAGATATTTAACCAACATATGACATAACTGTCCTTAAGGGAGAAAGCATTTAAACAAGAGATGAGAATGTACAGAGAAGAATACAAAAACCAGTTAGTAGCCTGCTTTGGAAGATTTAACAACTGTCTGTCTAGGCTTCGAGCCTAAATACAGAGAAACAAATGTGAAGAAAAAAAAATCCAATACAAAATGATTCATGTTCTGCTGGAGACCTAACACTAAAGCTGTTTCAATGATCACACAAGATTCAAAAATAGTTTCCCTCAAGGTAATCTTTAGCTGGACCTTGCACCAGAAGCTGGAGTTTATCAGGTAGGGTAAGAGTTTAAGTCTCTGGACCATTATGCAAGTAAGTATAAATGGACCAGGAATGTCTTTCAATGATAGAGTCTGCCCTGAACCACAAACTATATGTGACAGGGCCAGGCAACATAAAAGAACATGTTCAATGAAGACTGATCAATGCGACCAGGAAATGCATACCTAAGGGCAAGAGAGCCTTGAAGAGCAAAACAGCAACCAGTTGTTGAGTAGACAAATTATGTGCTCTCTGTATTTTCTGAAGTTATCTCCAAGACTAGACTTGACCAAAANNNNAAGGTAGAGAGCGTTTCTTGCAAAATACACTGAAAAATGTAATAGACATTAAGGCAGCAGAATATTAGAGGACTAAAATGAGAATTTAGTATGTTGACTGTCATGGTGGGTAGGTATCTAATGTTTCTAAACTGTGACTTCACAGATGATAGAAAGGCTATATAAATAGGCTATTTTTATGAACCAAAAAAGATCAAGCGCAATTCTACTAAAAAAATTGGATTAGGAAAGTTAAACTCTAAGCCTCACTTCCTTATCTGTTAAGGGACCTCTATGTACACCTTTCCTTGTAAGGATTAAATTAGAAAAAGCATGAAATGAACTTAAAGTAACTCCTATTGTAAATTGAATCCCTGTTAAAAAATGTTGGCCCTTGTCAGCATTGGGTGGACTACAAAGGACCAATTAAAGCTTTAAAAACAAAAATAAGGTCACACCATGCTATTCAGGGCTTGGCTAACACCATTATGTCTTGTCATGCTGTAGAGCCTTGGACAAGGCTGTGCCTCCATACACAGCACCTAGTACATTCAACACACATATGATGTTCCATATATGCTAGTCACTAGACCCCAAACATGTACAGATGTGTCACCCCAGGGCTGCAGTACAAATACTTAAAAACACACTTGTCTTCTGCACCTGGTGTTCTGTAGTGATTTCAAAATTTCAAACATTCTTTTTAGGTGTTTTGCTTTGCTGTTGTTTGTTTGAGGTAAGAGTCTACATGTGGCCCTGGACATCCTATAACTATGTAGACCTGGCTGGTCCTGAACTTACATAGATCCACCAGCCTCTGCCTCCCAAATACTGGGGGTAAAGGTATGTACCACAAGCCCTAGCTTCAAGAAATTCAGACATTTGAATACCATTGTCTTCATCCTCGGTTTCTATCAGTCTACACTGAGTTTAGAAAAAATTAGGAAGGACATATAAATGAAGAATTTAGTAACTATTCAGTTACATATAAACTAAAAACTCCAATGTCTGTAACAGATAAAAATCCTTCAAGCAGAGATACCAAATATGTAAGTACTTATTCATAGATCATTGGGGGAACACATTACAAATAAACCACTTTCCCTACATAATTTTAAACAATTCCAAGGTAAATCAGAAAACAGAGTTACACAAAATCGCTTGTGTGAGGTCTCAGGATCCCCCCCCACATCACATTTTACCCCAAAAGTCAATTATGAAGAGCATGTTTCAAAGTCTTCAATGTGTGTGGGGGGTGGGGGGAACAAAACACTGGCAAAATTTCACAATCAAGAACAGTAGCAGTAAGTTCTTTGTATAAGATGTGATGGGTGTCATGTTTAAAGAAGGTTCAGGTTCTCTCTATCTAGAATAAGACAGGAAGACATAAAAGGAGGCATTTGCCAGCACACGAGCAATTTATTATGTCCTCGAAAAGCCAACGACAAGCTGCATGTTACCTTGACTTCCACAGTAACTTAACTGAAGGAAATGGACACAGAGCCAGAGTACACAGTGAAAGTAGAACTTACACAAAGGGCACAGAGCTTGTCCATCTGACTGCCCAGGCAACAAGCGCTTTCCATTGCACCACTTTCCTGCAGAGTAAATCATTCTCAAACTCAATGTTTCTTGCTGGTGATTTTAATGATAGCATGACAAGTTCTTTCAAAGTCAAGTGAACCCTTTTGATTTCAAGGCAGAAACTACTGTACACTCTCAGCCTGTCTTTATTTCTCCAAGTCAGGATGAGAAGGATAAGAAACACTGATAAGCAAAAGAAACATTAGAACTAGTAAAAATAAATCTTAGTATATTCACAGTCTTAATTGCATATTACAGGCTCTGTGATTAGGCCTTTTATTAGAATTCTGAACAAGCATTATTCTATTGCTCTCTTTTTATTGAAATAGCCCTAGAAAAGGATGGAATGTTGTGAAGATGCAGAGTTTGTATATGCTTATTGGTCCATTTAGTTTAATCACCTTTTCTGTCCTACTGAACATGAAATCCAGAGCTATTTTTTTCTGTGCAGCAGCTTCTACCAAATGCAAAGCTGCAGTAACAACTACCTCTCAGAATTGCTTTGAGTGTTAACATTAAGGGAAAAAAAAGACATGATCTGATGTGCAAAACTTAGCACGATGCAAACATGTTTCAGAATAGCCAATGACCAATGGGTTATGCTCAAGGGCCCATATCAAGAGTTGTACAGTCACAATTTGCATGTTTTTAAATTTTACTTTATATGTTTCAACTTGCATATGACAGCACCACATGCATGCCAGGTATGCACTCCTGGAACTGGAGTTACAGGTGGCTTTGAGTTGCAAAGTGGGTGCAGGGAATTGAACCTGGGTCCTCTGCAAAAGCAGTCTTCTGAGTCATTTCTTCTGCCCCTTACATATCATTTACTAAGCATTTTTTGGACTTATTTACAGCCTCACAGAAAACTGCAAAATAGTATACTGTGATCCCATGTGATAATCACCTTTCAGCTTCTGTGTTATACCTTAATTATAATGTAGTGTCAGAACCAATAAAATACCATTAGCATAATGCTTACTTAAGGAGTTCAGGGTCAATTTTTGTGATTTATAATTTTCAAAATAATTTAAATCTTAAAATTATTTTTGACTCTTAATAATCATGAGGCATGGTGATGTTATACATGTATATAATGTATAAGTGAACAAATCATTTTAATTACCATTTCCAACTGTTCAAATATCAATTCTTTGTGCTGAGAACCATATCTCCTCTCTTTTACCTTTTGAATTAACAAACTAGTCACCCAACCGTGCTGCAGCACACTCCTCCTAGCTTTATTTTGGGGATGTTACCATGCCTCTCAATGCCCCTTTACTGTGTCATTTAAGACAGGTTCATACTCACATAATACAACAAAAGACAACAAAAGATCTTCCACAGTATGAGTTCTTTTAATGTTTTTTTTTCACTCAGCCTAAAGCCCCTGAAACCACTGAAGCTAGAAGCTATATATTAATATTCTTTTCATGCAAAGTATTCCATTCCGTGGAGCTACTTCTCATATAATGAAAGATACTTATTTTTTGTCTTTACTAATTTGGAGGTTTAACAAAGCTGTGATTAGCTTTCATGTGAATGTAAGTTTTCAATTCTTTGAGCTAAAAATCAAGGGATATAACTGGTAGCTCATATGGTTGCCAGACTATTTTCCAGAGTGGAATATATACCGCTATACATCTTTACCAATAGGATAGGTCTCAAGCCACTTTTACTAACTATAAAATATTCTACCAAAGTTGTAACATACTTTAAATAATCCATAACATTTAGATATTTTTATTGAAATATTACTTTCTTTAATGTGTATGTATACTCACACTAGTGACCATGTATTAGTATACATGTGCAAATCAATGGACAACCCACAGAACTCAGTTCTCTCCTACTACCATGTGGGTCCCATACACCAAACTCAGATCTGTAAGGCTTAGCAGAAAGCATTCTGGCCCAAAGAGCCATCTTGCTGGTCCCTGAATCTTCACTCTAACACAATGTTTATACAGAAAGTTTTATGGGCCAGTCTTACAAATTCCTCCAAATCATTCCATTAGGTCACAAAATACATATATTCTAAAAGCATGATGCGCTGTGAGATAATGCTTTTCTACACTGTAAAGATTTGTCACTCATATTGCTTTAATAAAAAACAGATTGGCCAGTAGCCAGGCAGGAAGTATAGGCAGGGGCAACCAGACTAAGAGAATTCTGGGCAGAGTAAAGGCAGAGAGGCAGTCATCTGCCAGACAGAGGAAGCAAGATGAGAATGCCTCACTGAGAAAAGGTACCAAGCCACATAGCTAAACATAGACGAGAATTGAATTAACTTAAGTTCTAAGAGCTAGTTAATAATAAGCCTGACCTAACAGACCAAACAGTTTATAATTAATAGAAGCCTCTGTGTGTTTCTTTGGGACCAAATGGCTGTGGGACTGACCAGGACAGAAACTTCTGTCTAGTATGGTATTTTAAATAAATTTATGTATCAATCAACGGTCTATGAGAATCTCCATTTCCCAACCTAAAATTTTTTCAGTCTTTAAAATTTCATTTGCTCCTAAAATAACAATGGAGAAATTAGATTCTCTTTGTGAGATAGGGTCTCACTGTGTCACTCCATCTCCCTTAGAGCTCATACAGACCAGGCTGGCCTCAACTCTCAAGAGACCCACCTGCCTCTGCCTACCCTAAGGCTTGTGCCACCTTTGCCTTCACCAGTAGGTATCACAGTGTATCTTTGAATTGCATTGTGCCTCATGTTTAAAAACTGGATTCCCCAACAGTTAAGAGTTCATACTGCTCTTGCAGAAGACCAGAGTTTGGCTCACAGTAGCCACATTGATTAGCATATGACAAAGTACTCCAGCTCAAAAGATCCAATCTTTTCTAGTTTCTATGGGCACCCACATTCCTCGTGTGCACATACAAGCAAATATACATAATTGAGAAATTTTTTTAAAATATTAGATCTTTTACAAACTGAGTTGCAATTTTAAAAAGAAAAGACCCTGAACATCCTTCTGCCTGTTTGTACTATGCATGTATGTAAGGTAGCATTTACGAGAGGCAACATTCTCAGAGTTGATTATAAAACCAAACTATCAACTCTGAAAAAACACCGAAAACGCTTTATGTTCCACATGTCCAATATTAAGCCAAGATTTAATTATTTGCATAAAACTAAGTTTCTCTGATTAGTGTGCAAATTAGCTTGTCTCAAATGGTAAAATCACATGTTCAAAGAATTTTAAAATAAACTTAAGATTTCTAAAATTCAAGTACTTGATTTGTATACCTCATTTACATGCCTTTGCTCTGAGGTCCAAAGCAGAAAAAGCTGAAGAAGCCCCAATTTGAACAAGCAATTCCAAGATCCAATTCCAAGATGTGCTACACAGACCAGCAGCATGAAATTGCCTGAGAACCCATGAGAAATACAAGTTCTCAGGTCCTACTTCACAACTGCTTATGAAGACTCTGGGAATAAGACCCAGCAATGTGTTAAACAAGTCTTATAGGTGGTTTCCACATGCTAAGGTCTGAAACCATCAACCTACGCAAATTCAGAATAAACATACAGCGTTCTCGTGCATACAAATCTGTGCCTCAGGAGGGGTTGGGTAAGGTACTGATAAAAAAAAAATTCAGTGTCATGGTTCTTCTAGAATACAATCTATAAAGCAGGATTTTCATTTTACTCTCTACAAATAAGGAATTCAAAATCATGAAAAGTTCACAAAACTTCTTCCTTAAAAGTGAACTGCACCACAGCTTTGCCTTCCCGTTCCTACACTGCACTACTACCTACCCCATTTTGTCTTATCAAAAAACTTTATATTACAATTTAGCACCAAGGGGGGCATACTCAAATATTTGTGGTCCAATGAATAAACTCCTCAAAACCAGCTATTGCTGACAATGAGAAAGTTTCTATTTTTGTTTGGCCGCTAAATATCCTGTAACATATTTCTTCCTAATTAGGACAAGGATGGGTTCCAGAGTTTATCAATCTTTACTGACATTCTTTTTTTCACTCACACAGTGAAAATTTAGTAATAACAGACTGTAGATAGACATGGCTCAGCTGTTAGGAGCACTGGATGCTCTCCCAGAGGACCTAAGTTTGATTCCCCACACAGTAGCTCACAACCATTTCTAATTCCAGTTCTGGGGATACAGCACCCTCTTCTGGCCTCCACAGGCACCAGACATGCATGTGGTACACACATATAAGCAATACAAAACACCTACACATTAAAAAAAAAAAATACAAGTGCTGCTCTTCCAGAGGACCTGATTTTGGTTCCCAGAATCTACTGTAACTCCATTCCCAGGTGACTCACACATCTAACCTCTGCAGGCACTTGCATTCATTTGCATATGTCCACACAGTTACAAAATGATGTAGGAGGGTCATCTGTCTATGTATTAACTTTCATTGGTTAATAAAGNCGTGAGGGAGCTGGGCCGGACGAAAAGCGAGGCCCGCTCCCCTTATTACTACAACAAAATTTAAAAAAAAAATAAAAACCATTTCCTAATAATTTACAAAGCATTCAAGTAACACTGCATGGAGTGCAAAGCTACCATGTTTAAGGAGCTTAAAATTAGAACTGAGCATGAGTTCAACTTTATTCACCTTTTACTTAGTAACAGATTCACTAAGCTTGACCAATTAGACAACAACCACCCAGGAATTGGTCAAGAAATCTGAATCTTACAGTCAATCTGTCTAAATGATACCCTTTTCCTTACAGGTTATGTGGACCACACTAAATGGGTTTGGGTTTGGGGACTTAGAGCATCTTGAACCAAGAGTCTGGCTTCTTGTAACAGATTATTGTGTAAGAGAGAGAAGAGTGAGCAAACCTCACAGCCTTCATATGACATCTGAGCTGTTCTTAGAAAGCAGTCACCAAGTTTGTTTTCTCTCTATGACTAACCACCAGGTTGTAAGATTCATCATGCTGAGGAAACTGGTATTCCTTTAATCTCTTGTCCTACCAAAGGCCATCAAAGTTTCTTATCTACAGTTGTGTTCTTTAATTGTACAGAAAATATATTAGGTATTTTTAATATCTAAAAACTCGGGGTTTTTTGTTTTTGTTTTACATATCCCTAAATCCTTCCCACTATTTTTAGGTTGTTGAGTTTTTTTGTTTGTTTGTTTTGGTCCAACCACAAGATAACAGATAATCTAAATTGGCTAAAAGGAAAAAACAAAGCAGTATCTAACCCTGCTTAAACAATTTTTACCTGTGTACCTCATGGTCCCAAACTCTAGATTTCTGAGTTAACACTATATAGCATATCCACAATTGCCTTTACTGAGATCATTTTGGCCACCAGTGTCAAGCACTGCATGGAAATGGAAATACAGATAAATGAAGTGAATGAGTCAAGAACTCAGCAGAATAAAAGCAATTACTCCATATTACTCAACAAAACAGAACAAAGAGTAAAGTTACTACCATATGTAGGAGGTGCAATGTCAAGTTTACAGGCAAGTTAAAACGGCACAATGGACAGAGGGCGTGCAACACTGGTCAGTCAGTAGTCTAACCATCTGTAAGCAGCACTAGATGCCAGTTTACAAACAAGCAATCTGCCTCTTCAAAATCGGTTTATCCCATACAATCAATGCCTTGCTTCATTTCCAGACTTTCCAATGACTTCTGGCTGCTAAAATTACCACCTGAGGCTACTAAGATAATACTTACGACAGCTGATATTCAAGTGTGCCACCACAAAATACGACTGCTCAAAAACACTCCAGGAACTACTACTTTAAATGCACTGGCTTCCTGGCTCCAAGGCTTCTAGGTCTCACATTTAAGTCCTAGAGCCTGTTTAGAGAACAAAACCAGAAAAACAGGACTATTACTCCTAGGGGCACACTTCAGGGAGACAATGTTTGCCTAACTCATTAACATTAAACACACAAGAGGAAAGCCCTCATATATGAAAAAGAACATTTACTATTACTCAAAACGAAGGCTGGGTGGGAGTGTTGCACTAGCAAACATTAGCCAATGGTTTTTGATTTTCAGAACTACAAATAACCAAAAGAACTATAACTATTTCTCCAAGTCTTTATCTGCTCTATGGAGCAGATATCTGTGAACCCCTAGGAAGTGCCAAGCTGTATAATAAACAAAGAAAACAAAATCATAAAAACCAACACCCTCTACTCCAACAAGGTGACAACAGAGGAAGACTGGTAAATCATATATACAGCTGAAATATATATATGCAACGTGTGTGTGAGAATGATGTGGGATTCCCCTCTGTATGCTGTGATTACCATTAAAGAATAAAGAAACTGCTTTGCGCCTATAGCAGGGCAGAATTTGGGGGGGGGCAGAGACACATGGACATGACACATGACTAAGCTGAATGCTGGGAGGAAGAAGGCAGGGTCAAGGAGAAGCCATGTAGCCCTGCCAGAGACACCAGAACTTTACCAGGTAAGCCACAGCCATATGGCATGGCGATAACACAGATTACGAGATATGGGTTAAGATATAAGTGTTAGTCAATAAGAAGCTAGAGATACTGGGCCAAGCAGTGTTTTAAATAATATAGTTTCTGTGTGATTATTTCGGGTCTGAGCTGCAGGGCAGCCAGGTTAAAAAAAAACAAGCAGCCTTCTTATTACAACAATATATATGCATGATAAGATCGGTGCAAAATGGCTTCGTGGAAGGACATCCAGAAGGATGAACATCAACTAGAACATGAATAGAAAAAGCCCTTAAAAGAAAATGGAGGGGCTCCCATTTCTGCGGGCATCGAGCAGCGGGCTCCCCTTCTAGGGCTCAACAATAAAAGCCACTTTGCACTCCTGTGCGGAGTACTCTTTCACTTTAAAAAAAGAAAAAGGAGGAAGATCACATGGATGTATGAAGTAAGAAATCATGGTCCACACTCAAAAAACACTAGTTTGGTATGGAACATGCTCTGTATAGAGGGCAGATGGGGTGGTTGCAAGCTGCTTCCAGAAACCCTAAAGACAAAAGGAAAAGATCAAACCACAAAATCTTCAACATACTCAGAATTTAGATTTCCTCCTTATTTCCATTATTTATGTGAACCAGGAGATAAAAGTAGTATTTTTGAGTGATCTGTGTGGCACATTTGGGAAACACTCTCAGAACTCAGCTTTTCAACCTATGGACTCAATTGCCTTTAATCTGCTCAAATGGAGAAGCAGTCCAGGAAGCAGGTTTATTTATCTTATGTACACAAGCATGGAGTTAATGATGAGAGGTTAATGATGATTATGATTGGAGACTAATAATAAACAGTCTCTGGGAATTCAAAGCATTTGGAGGAAAAAGTAAAAGAATGTAGAAGATGGACTGGGATGTTGTTCAATTGCAAAGCACTTGCCTAGATGACTGATGCCCTGGATTCTATCCTAAGCACCTAAAGAGTTAAAAGATGTTAAGAGAAACAGGGTATGTAGTGGCATAATTAGGTTGTGGTTCATTAATACAGGAAAGGAGTTCTGAGTTCAAGGCCAGCATGAACCAATCTATACAATCAATTTTACATTCAAAAAACAATGAAGCCTTCAAGGAAGAGACTGTTTCCACTTTAAACAATCACCAATTCTTATGTGATCCCTCACACCAAGCTTATCATCGCAGTTACAGCACTTGGTTCTCACTGGCTATTGTTTTTGGGAAGGTGGAGTTCTCCATTTACTTATTAATCAATATTTTGAAATAGCAGTGACTACTGAGCCCAGACAGGCATAATGGCACATACCAGAGACCGAAGCATTTGGAAGGCCAAGGGGAAAGAAATAACTGTTCAAGGCCAGCCTGGACTACACACTATGTGTCTGGTCAGCCTGGGCGAGTTGAGACTCACAAATTAAAAAAGACTGCTAAACAATACAGTCAAGGAAAGGTGACAATCAACTCTTTCGCACCCTTCAGTCCAGTCACACAAAAGGATAATACTCTGGCCTGCTGCGGTGGGCCATACCTTTAAGCAAAGACACAAGAGGATCTCTGAGATCCTGGTGTACATAATAGATTCTGCCTAAAATACACAAACATGTATTTACTTTGTAGCTCATCAAGCCTTTAAACTTGTATACTATCAACAGGTACAGTAGGTACTACTTTAGGGGAGCAAAGACAATACCAACAAAGAGAAAAGGTACTGATGAAGGGACAAAGAGAAAACAGTCCAGACAGACACAGAATGTTATCGGCTCAAGTCTAGACCCACCTACTATTATGAGCACTTAGTATAAGAGCTGGTTCTGACAGTTCTTTTGGTAAGCTACAATGACTGTAAGGTTTCTAAATCCTGGAGTTCTTCAGTACCTATTGAAGTGCATAATAAATGAATGCCACATAAAGAGTCCAGAAATACAGCAGTGTATAATCTCCTATCCTGGTGTTCAATCAATCAATCAATAAAGCCGGAGGATATTAACTGGCCTGCATTTAATATACAACACACAACTAAATTGAGTACCCTAAGACCCCCAAAAGCCGGCAATGTAAACATCCGAACTAAAAAAAGCTAACCAGCACACATATATCAGCTCGCTTACTCTCCTCTGGCCCCAAGAGCAGCCTAGCATCACCACACTAAACAGGGAAATGCAGGTGCAGCACTGTCCATATGTCTGTACAGGACCTCCATCAGTCCTCACTCCTCTATGTTCACTATTACACTATTAAGGGCATCCATCAATAGTTGAAATGATCTCAGTTTTCTGTTTATGTATTTTCTCTTCTCTCTCCATCCTACTTCAAGTTTATGAGAACGGGAACTTTGCCTGTCTTTGCACCACTGTGCATACACACAGAGCCCAGACAGCTCTATGCACAATAAAAATTTGTCAAATGATCAGGTAAATTACCCACCCAGGTAATTTAACGTCACCAAATATACCTAAGATCATCAAGTCAGTACCAATTAATCAGTAAGTTCAATACAAAAACAAATACAAAATAAATTATTACTCAACTTCTGTTTAAGAGTCATCTTGAAAACTCCCAGTTTTGAAAGAAGCATTCAGTTAGAAAGGTTTGTTATGGTTTGATAATTTGGAACACAGAGGGAATTTTTAAAACGTATTTTACAGAGTATTTTTATGAAAGACAAACATTACAACGAAGCCAATGTGACTCAAGGTGCAAAACCACAGTTGTGGATTCTCAGGAAATATGGGTAAGAGGCCTGGAAGTCTTGCTATCTGAAATGTACTGACAGATGCACTTTGGTTCCAGCAAAGATCATAACTATATTGTGGTTTTTCCACCAAACTTCTTTAGTGTTTAATGACTTCTCAACAGACTAAGTTGTCAGGATATCATAAGGAAAGTCCAAAATTACAAACCCCAAACTCCAGAAGCTCTCAAAGAAGGAACACTTTATATACACAAGTCACTTCAAGATTCTTCCAATTCAATATTCTGAGTACCTCTTTCTGTAAAGGTAGTTATTTCTCTACAACAGCTAAAATTTTACTTTTTTTCTACTGTCCACAAAGTTCTAAAAACAGTAAACTTTTCACATTGGTAGTACTTATATAATCAGGGATTAAATAAGACTTTCAATTCAACGTTGACATAAAATAAGCAGATAAAGATGACAGGGATGCTCGGGAGGCAGAGGCAGGCCAGCCTGGTCTACAGAGTGAGTTCCAGGACAGC
>LOEQ01002862.1:53434-63658 GCA_001685075.1 Bramus lutescens | reverse complement strand
AAAGAAAGAAAGAAAGAAAGAAAGAAAGAAAAAAGAAAAAAACGATCTCCTGGGAGCTGACTGTACTACTGTCTGGTGTGGCTGCTGGGAACTGAACTGAAGCCCTCTTGTAGGGAAATATATGCTCTTACCCACTAAGTCTGCTTTCCAGCTCATTTTGTCGAAACTGGTTCTCTTTTTCCACCTTTCATGGGTCTAAGGATGGAACAGCAGCTCACTAGGCTTTCAGGTGTCTTTATCCATTAAGCCATCTTGTTGGCCTTTCCATCTCTTTATTATACAGATCAGTTCCATTCTCAAGCACCCTCAAGGAATCCCTCCTCTCCAGCCAGAGGGAGGAGGGAGCTGTGCTTGAAGGCTGGAAGCTCAAAGGTAACTTCTGAACTAATGCTTTCTGAATTGCAAACAAGAAAGGGATGCAGGCTGTGATCCTTGGAAAGCCCCAGATGCTGGAGGAGTTGGCTGTGGTGGAGTCTAAACGGGTATGGTGGGCTTCTGAGGGTCACAGCATGGTTCCCTGGGCTCACCAGGCTCTACTGAGGCATCCACGGTAGAGGGACAAGGAAAATGGAAACTTTACCAGGCTACACAGAAAACGATATTTTCAGTATCATTCCAAACACCCTGCTGAAGTTTGCAACAATGCCAGGGTCCTCCTGGCCCTCGGCTCTCTCAAAGAGGACAGGGAAAATCGTGCAGGAGGAGCTTAGGATCATTGGAGATGTAACTCTCTCATCTCCAATGATCTGCTCTCAAACTGATGAAGCTGAGGGTGACCCGGAACTGCTGACCCTCCTGTCTTTGATTTACAGGTATGTGCCATCACACCCAGGCATTTGCCCGTGCTGGGGGTCGATCCCAGGTCCTTGTGCATGCTCAGCAAGCCCTTGTAACAATGAGCTACATCCCCAGCCTCTGAATATAGACTGGCTTTTGAATCCAGGTACCAATCTGTGTCTCATCATATCACAAGCAGCTTTCCCTCTCGTCAGCAATCTCTCGAGTCATCTCTCAGGAACTTGGTGGCAGCCACTTGGCTGAAGGCAGCTGCGAGAGGAATGTCCATGCTGGTGGCCATAGTCCGGGGTGTGGTTGTATGGGAGTGATCATAGCTGGTGACAGATTGCGGCTTTGGCTGCAGTAGGTGTGGCTGGGAAACAGGTGGGAAGGACCCGGACTCTCCCCAGGGCAGGCTTGAAACTCTGGCAAAGCTTTGCTGGAGGCAAACGAGGAGCCTTTATTGTAAGCACTCCTTTTTAATGTTTATTTTTCCCTTAAGTAAGCTAAGACGACCAGGCCCCTGATTTGACTCTCTCACTGACAGTTGCTAGACTCTTCCCTAGTGCCCTCGGTCTTGAGCTGTAGACTGTTAGCTAAGCAGCTCCTTGTTGGCAGCCAATTGAGTTGTCTTCCTGGCAGCTCCCCACCCCTCCCCAAGCTCCCCACAAACACCTTGGGGAAGCTATAAGGCAATCGGAGATGCTTGACACAGAAGCACCAGTCTGGCTCCAGGAGGCTTTGTCCCAGTTACAACCATTTGAAATAGCTTGTACTGGTCTTTTTATAATTGTTTTAAAGATTTATTTCTATTATTTTAATTGTGTGTGTATACGTGTGTGTGTGTGTGTGTGTGTGTGTGTGTGCAAATGCCCGCAGATGTCAGAGGTGTGAGATCCCCCTGGAGCCAAGGTTACAGGCAGTTGTTAGCCACTGATATGGGTGCTGGGAATTTTAAATAAGAACAGTTCTGGCTCTTGACCACTGAGTCATCTCTCCAATCCCTCTTTTTGTCATCTTAAGCGTTGGTGAAGTCTAGGAACCATTTTTTCATTCAGGTGGGTGTTGGGGGGTGTCCTTCCCCTAGTTGCCTAGAGGAATGTCCACAATTGGTGCAAACACTCTTGCCCCCTCCCCTCCTGGCTCCCTAAGTGGCTGTTGTCACTTTGTCACAGGGTAAACTCCTCCCAGGATGGCAGTACTGTTCTAAGGAAAGGTTTCCCCTGAAACCTTGTGGGCCCAGGTTTGCTAATAGGCTGAGGTGCTGCCACAGTGGAGATGGCAGAAGCTGCGGTGCAAGCGTCACAGCGGCAGAGGTGGCAGTAGCAGCAGTGGTGACAAGAGGTTCACTGAGTCTAGAAAGCAGAAAGGGAAGAAAGAAATAAGAAGTAGGGGAGACAGAGGGAGTGGGGGTGATGGGAGTAGGGGTGAGAGAGGGCAGGGAGCTGAACCTGAGGAAAGACAGGAAACTTCTGTTAAGGTCAGAGATGAGAAACAGAGCTGCTGTGCTCTAAGTTCCAGGGGGATGCTAAGCTTTAAGGACCAACGTCCCATACGCTATGGATCTGACATCAGGAATACTGTTGTTACCAAGGATGGACATGGGACAGGAGATGTAACACTAGATGCTGCAGGAGTTGAAGGTCCTAACACCCAAGGCCTATTTGAATGCTGTGACACCACAGGAACCTGCCACTGCTTCTGGGAAGCCAAGGACTTGCAATGGCTGCCAATGCTAAAGATGCTGGTGATTCGAGCCCAGAGCTGTAACCCTCCAATCTGAGTACCTACAGCCATAAGCCTTTGGCTGCTGAAGCTTGGAGACCACCAGCTCTCAGGGCTCAGAGCTGTAAGTTTCAGGGTCTGCCATCCCAGCCCTTCAGCCTTGGACGTGAACGAGCCCAGAACTGCCAGCATTGGAGAGCTGTTTGTCTACTTGTGACAGAGCAAAAGGGCCCCAGCCCAGATTATGAAGAGTTGTGGCGAGTGATTGCGTTCCCAGTGATCAAGCACATGAACAGCTTTAGGCAGAGCCAGGGGGGAAACACAACAAAAGTGGCAGTGGGAAGGATCTCCTTAAGTCATGGCCTCTGAGGACCCTGGGAGAAGAGCAGGGAAGAGGTCTCAAGTCATGCATCCGATGGGGTATGGGGGTTCTACTGCCACTGGTGGTTGTAGGAAGGTCCTGAGTCGCCTGTGCCTTTTTCTCTAGAGGAGACCTGGACTCAGGTGAGTGTTGGAAGCCCTTCCCTGCCCACCCCAGTCTAGTAGCAGTAACTGCTTGCAACATTACCCCTTCTACACCTTCCCTACTGTTCAGCCTCCCTAGGAGACTAGCACCCTGCCATCTGTCTCCTCACACTTCCCGTTTACAGAGTGGTCCCTTCCCTTCCATCAGTCAGGAGCTAGCAAAATGTGGAGCATAGGAGCCCCAGGCCTAGTCCTCCCATCAGGGGCACTCAGCATTCAGTTTCAGTGCTGCTGAACACTTGGTTGGTGGCCAAGGAGTTAATGGTTGAAAGGCTTTCAGGAAAAGACACACTCTTGTGCTCCTGGAAGAGGAGTGTGATTTACATTTCTGCAGCACTCTCCAGTTTCAAAAGCCACTCAAAAATGCCAGTTCTTCTAAATTTTATTTCTGACATTTGTACCTTCTGAGAAAGACATGTCTCCTTAAAAAAAGAAAGAAAAAAAGAAAGAAAAAAGCCCTCTAAACCAGGGCACTTCAAGTAGGCAAAACCCAGGCTATCAAAAAGGAATAGTGATGAAATAACTAAACAAACATTTAGGGGCGTGAACACAGCCTGAGTCACAGCCCCATGGCATCTGGGATCGCTTCATAAATGTAGACAGTGGAGGTTTATTGGCCATTCAGTGTCAATCAGTCTTCCAAGAAGACACAGGTTATCTCGTATGATACCTACAGTAGCTCCTCTAGGGTGGGGGGTCTCAGAGGGACATGAGCCCCCACCTAAGAACACTCAGGTGATGCTCCGGCATCCAGCAGGAGAGGAGGCCAAGGATGGGACTAAACATGCTGCAAGGCTCAAGACTGGAAAAGAGTGATCAGTTCTCATCGCCCATAGCACCATAGCATCCTAGCATCCATGGTGAGAGGCAGAGCTGATTAATGACCCCACTTAACAGATGAGAAAATGGGGTACAGAGAGGGCCACTTCAAGACACCTAGATTTGGGGCAGGGGCATAGCTCAGTGGTAGAGCGCTTGCCTAGCATCCAAGAGAGTTTAGATCCAGTCCTCAGTAGTTCAGGAACATGCACAGGGAGACATCTAGGTTTATGATCAAGGACAACGAGCAGAGATGAACATGCAGAACAGACCGAGGACAGTCGCTCATGTGGGAAATGGAGATGAGAAGGCATGGGGAACTGACAGCTCTCTGTCCTCTAGAAGTTTCTGCTTTAAGATCTTATTAACGGGTAGTGACAGAGCTAACTGAATCCACGCAGGGCTGCAGTTTGGGTGCATGGTGCCTGGCTTCAGCCACTCTCAGTGGCTGTAGTGACCTTGTCTTCTAAACTCAGCCCACACTTCCCTTTACTTGCTCTCTGCTTTCCTGGGCTTTTCAATTTGTACCTATAGAGCTCGCTACCTTGTCAGGTCGCTGGCCTGGCGGTCAGCCTTGGAAGGAGGTCTCTGCCTTCGCCCAGCACTTTCTCAGACAGCCGGGATCTATGGGTTGTGGTCTATGGGGTGGGCGGCCAGTTGTCTCCAGGGCTCTCCTGGGCAAACAGACCTCAGTCACAACAACTCTAAACTTACACCTACTCAAGGAAGAGGCAGAAAGAAGAATAAGCACAGGGCCCTTCTGCATGGATGATGTCGAAAGATGCTGAAAGAATGTTCATGGTGTTGAGGTGATTGAGGTAGGTTTTGTCTGGGTTTTTGTTTTGTTTTGTTTTGTTTTTGAGACCAGGTTTCTCTGTAGCTTTGGAGCCTGTCCTGGAACTAGCTCTTGTAGATCAGGCTGGCCTCAAACTCAAAGAAATCTGCCTGTCTCCACCTCATGAGTGCTGGGATTAAAAGCGGGTTTTTTTGTTGTTGTTGTTTTTGGTTTTTTTTTGTTGTTTTTGTTTTTTTTTGTTTGTTTGTTTTTGAGACAGAACCTTGTGTATTATGGTAGTTTGAAGAATGACCCCTACAGGCTCATATGTTTGAATGCTTAGTCCCCAGGGAGTGGAAATTTTTGAAAGGGTTAGAAGGATTAGGAGGTGTGACCTCGTTGGAAGATATGTGTCCTGGAGGTGGGTGTTGAGGTGTCAAAAGCCTGCACCAGGTCCAGTCTCTCTCTCTCTTTGCCTATGGACCAGTATGCAGCTCTTAGCCACTTCCCAAGCACTATACTGTGCTCCTTGCCATGATGTTAAGGGACTAAACCTCTGAAACTGTAAGCAAGCCCCCAGTTAAATGCTTTCTTTTCTAAGAGTTGCCGTGGTCATAGTGTCTCTTCGCAGCAACAGAACAGTGACTAAGGCATGGATCCCAGGCTGGCCTCAAACTGTCTATCTACAGGATGACCAAGAACTTTTGATCCTCCTGCCTCCACTTCCACATGACAGATAGGATTACAGGTGTGCACCACCAACCACCACTGTTTTTATTAAGTGCTGGGGATGGATCCCAGGGCTCTGTGTGTATTAGGCAAGTATGTTCCCAGCTGAGTTGCACCCTAGTGGACTTATGATGTTCTCAGAGGGAGAAAAGCCAAGGGGTGTTACCGAGTAAACATTGATGGCAACTTTCTATAAACTTTGCACTTTCTTGTGCTTCGTGTTCAGAACGGAAATACATTACTACTGCCAGAAACAGCAGTTACTTTAAGTGGAATGTTAAAGAAAAAAGAAAAGTCCACATGATAAGAGAAATGGGTGCCTGCAGAAGGCAGGACCACGATCCTTGTGGCTGGTTTTTGCATGTGATAATAACTCAGAAGGCTGTGCTTCAAATAACGCGTGGGAGAGAGAAATAAATTGAGTGTTTTGTTTAAAGAAAACAGCTGTGGCCGGGCGGTGGTGGTGCAGGCCTTTAGTCCCAGCACTCGGGAGGCAGAGGTAGGTGGATCTCTGTGAGTTCGAGGCCAGCCTGGTTTACTAGAGCTAGTTCCAGAACAGATTCCAAAGTTACAGAGAAACCTTGTCTCGAAACAACCCCCTCCCCCTCACAAAAGCTATGAGATGAGGAATACCTGGTTGCCCAGGTGAGCTTTCTAGGAGGCTGGGAAGTGTGTGTTTGTGTGTATGTGTGTGTGTGGGTGGGTGCTTGAGAGCTGTGGCTGCTTCTGCTCCCCTCTGTGCTACAAGACTGGTGCCGCATTTGCATAAGCCACTCAGCCAAACAAAAGCCCTGCAGGTAACTTGAACCTGGCTTTGTGGAAAGCAGTTTCTGCAGACTGCAGTGTGTGACTACTACCCAGGGGTCTCACTGCCAATCCCTAACCCGTCCGCCTCTGCACCAGAGGGGGTTTCGTCTTCCCACTGCTAGAGGATCCTGTCACTAGGGCTTTGTCAGGGTGCTTTGGTGGTCCACTTTAAATTGTGCTTCCTCGCCACTTCCTAGCTCAAGGGTTGAGCCAGGAGTCTCATTGTCCCTGTGAGAGAGAAAGAGCTGAGAATAAAGAGGCCATTGATTGGTGTGAAAGTCGTCCAGCTGCCTTTTTTGACCTCTGCCAGGGACAAGGCCCTTGAAAGTCAGGCTTTATGGAGTGGAGAGGGAAAGGTATTTCTCAACTGCTCATTTTCCTCTCGCTGAGTCAGGTGGAAAGCTCTCAGGAGGGGTTCCTCATCAGCCGCTCAACACCCCTGGAACATCCATTCCCTCTGACCTCCCAGCTGCCTGGTGGCTTCTGGAAGCCTTGAACCCCATTAGTCTTCAGGCACTGTCCTCTCTGGGGTTCCACATCTCTCCAGGCCTGGCAGCCACCACACAGATGTTGCTTCCTGTAGGTGCTACCCCACGCATGAGGGGTGAAAGGGGCCAGAAAGAGCTCTGACCTGTGATGAGAACCAACAGGGCTGCCACAGGCAAGGAATGTAAGGCTAGGGGCAAAGAAGGTGGGATCTGGGTGCTGGCCAGAGCTTGCACCAGCCCCACAGATGCCTGTAAGCGACTTAGAAGGCTCGCTCCTCTGACTCACGCACTCAGTCCCAGGGGCTCACGGCTTGGCTGGCAAAGGATTGGCTAGAGATCAGCCTTGAATTGGAAGCCTACGTGTAGTAGTGCATAGTCCCACACCTGTTACAGACGGTTCCCATCCCCCAACATAATTGCGTAAAGTAATGCCAGCCACGTGTCTCTAAGGGGTGCACGGTGTAGGAAGACGCTCATGCAGCATTGTTAGAGGGCACCTGAAGGGTCCTGGTTCTTCTACTTGTTGGTCTCCCCCTATATGAGCACCATCCCCACAAGCCCCATGGGGGGTGGAGAGGTGGGTGTGTATGGGGTGGGGGAACCAGGACAGGGTTGTGGGGCCCAGAACTCTGTTTCTCTCTTCTACTGCACAGTGACAGAGCCACATTGGGGAGGTCTGAGATTAGGCTAGCAGGGAAATATATCCCTCGCTCTACTCTCCATAGGCAGAGACATGCTTGGAGCGATATCCAGGATGAGAAAAGAAAAGTTTTATTTCTTCGCACATCCGAGCACCAGGTAAGTAATGCTTGCGTTTCTTTCCTCTTGCAGCCTCCCTGGGGAGGTAGCAGCACCCCTTGGAGGCAGGTAACTGTGTATTACTATAACCATCCTGGCAGGAAGGAAAACACTCCCAGGGAGTACCCTTCCCGTTGGCTTTCAGCCTCCTGAAGCAATGCACCTCAGCATACTGGCATTTCTTCGGGAATATTGTGCTGGAAAAAGGGAAACACTAGTGCCAATCTCTGGAAAGAGATTTCGTACAGTTCTGACAACTTCTCAGACTACCTTCTGTGGAGAACCGGCTTTGACCGGTGACAAGGATGAATGACTGATGGGCAGGACTACACCCCGATCAAGACGGCTGAGCTACATGTAACTCCTGCCTTCTAGTTAGGCTGTGTTCTATGAAGACCCTAATGATGGGGGCAGGTACGTCTGTCATCACACCACTTCATTTGTCTTTCTTCCCAACAGTGGCATAACTGACTATGTCTTCCTTTTCTGCTCTTCATTATAACTTTATTTAACTGAGCCTGGGTGGCCTAGCCTAGCTTACTAGAGCTGCCCGAGCCCAGGCTCAGACCCCAACAGTTCTGGTAACACTGTCATTTGCTCTAGAACTGTCCTGGACTTGTCTGATTTCCAGCCTGGTTATCCAGAGCACATTCATGTATCACCTGTCAATAAAGACACACAGATATCCAGTCCTTACTGAGCTGTTTGTCCTATCTCTGGTCCACAGCAATGACAGGGACACAGAGGAATGCACCTGAGGGAAAAGCTATCCCTGTGGGCTGGGGAGTACAGGAGAAGGTGGAAATGCTTTGAGCCTGGATGGGCTGGGAAGTCCAGAAGGAGGAGGAAAATGCCCTGAGCCTGGAGGACTCATGAATTCCAGAGTTAAACAGTCAGCCTTGCAGACGGGAGGGCATGTATATTAATTACCTATTGCAGTTTAACGAATCGCTTCAATACTCAGCCATTCCAAACAAAACCATAACCTGCCTCCGTTTGTGTGGGGTCAGGAACCTGTGATTGGCTTGGTAAGGTTGTGGCTCTGGGCCTCTCAAGAGCTTGTGCTCAGGTTGTGGGTTGAGCTGTGTTGGTCTGAAGGCCAGAGTAGGGGGCTGTTTCTACTATAGCTAAGCTTGCTGTTGCATGGTAGATGAGGGTCAAAGGTGGCACCTACATCTGAGTGATCCAAGAGAATGTAGCATGAAGCTAAAGGTAACGTGGCTGACCAAAGTTTGAGGTCATGCTCCACCATCCTGTAGTCCCCTACTGATTTCAATAATTAGCCGTACATGTGCACACATGGACACCAAGAGATGGGGATCCCTAGGAAGCACAGTGGATTCTGGCTCCTCACTTGAGTGTCCTAGGCCCAGAGGCAAAACTAGGGAGTATGACATATGCAGGAAACCAGTTTGTCTGGAATGTTCTCTGTGCTCTCTCTAGACTCCAGCTAGAGTTCAACCGCTCTGATAGGGGGAGTATCAAACCATGGCATATATTTGAAGAAATGTGTGGGCTGAATCTCAGAAGTGAGTATCAAGAAACTGTTTCCTCATACATGTATGACTATGATCATGTGCACATATGTGTGTTTGTGTATGTGTATGTTTGTGTGTTATGTATTGTGTGCATTTGTGAATGTATGTTTGTGTAGGTGCATGTGTGTCTTTCTGTGTATGTCTATGCAAGTATGTGTGTATGTGCGTGTTTGTGTATGCATATGTGTGTGCATGTGTGTTTTTCTGTGTATGTCTATGCATGTATGTGTGTGTTTGTGTGGTGGTGAGTATGCTCACCCATGTAAGCACTTTCATCAATGCACTTTCAGAGACTAGAGACTGATGTCAGGATATCCTCTATTAATACTCTTGTTCTTATTTTTAAAAATACATTTGTTAAGCTTGTTTTTGTTTTCAAGACAGGGTTTCTCTATGTGGCTCTAGCTGTCCTGAAACTTGCTCTGTAGACCAGGCAGGCCTCAAACTCACAGAGATCCACCTGCCTCTGCCTCCTGAGTGCTAGGATTTAAGGTGTGTGACACCACCACTTGGCTAGATTTATTAACTTTTAGATTAATGTGTATTTGTGTGTGCCTGCATGAATTTTTATGTCCCATGTGTGTGCATGTGCCCAAGCCTGATCCTCTGAAACTGGAGTTATAGGCAGTTGTGAGCCACCTGACTGAGCCCAGGTATCTTCATTAAGAAGCCCTTCATTAAGGGTCCCTTCACTGAGTAGCCCTCTCTCCAGCTTCTCCACCTTAGTGGGGTTTTCATTTGTTTGTTTTTATTTTGAGGCAGGGTCTCTCGCTGAACCTGGAGCTTGCCATATTGGTTAGACAGGTTGGCCAGCAAGCACCAGGATCCACTGGTCTCTGCCTCTCTGTCACCAGGGCCACAGGCTTTACGCGTGTGCTTAGATTCTGAACTTAGAAGCTTAGATTCTGAACTTAGACCCCTGTGACGGCACAGAAAGCCCTTTACCAACTGAGCCATCTCCTCACCTCTCCTTTTAAAGACATATTTATTTTATTTAACCAGTTTGAGTGTTTTGCTTGTATGCATGCATGTGTGTGTACCCCATGCATGCCAGATGTCCAAGAAGGGTCAGAAGACAGGGTCTGATCCCCCTTGAAGTGGAGTTACAGATGGTTGTGAGCCAGCGCGTGGGTGTTGGGAACCAAACCCCAGTCTTCCCTAAGATTGACAATTGTTTTTTAACACTGAGCTGTAGAGAGCTGCGAAGTGCTGCGCCTTAAAGATGGCGCTGGTTTCCGCCTTC
>LOEQ01002862.1:11950-23855 GCA_001685075.1 Bramus lutescens | reverse complement strand
TGTGTGTGTGTGTGTGTGTCTGTCTGTCTGTCTGTCTGTCTGTCTGTCTCTGTCGGTGTGTGTGTGTGCATGCACAAGTGTTTGGAGGCCGGGGGACAGCCTTGGTTGACATTCCTCACATTGCCCCCTTAGTTTTTGATCTTTCAATGGCCTGGAACTTTTGGTGGAAGCTAGGCTAGCTGGCTGGTAAGCAGCAGGAATCCTCCTGTCTCCACCTCCCCAGTGCTAGGATTACAAACCTGCACCTCTGCACTCAGTTTTCAAATGCGGGTTCAGGCTCTCGTTATACAAGCAAGCACCCTATTAACCTAGCCACCTCCCTAGCCTACTCACTGATGGAGGCCCTTCTTGTCGGCTCTCAGACCTCCTCTCCCCTCACCAGACCTCCGCTCCCCTCACCAGACCTCCGCTTGCTCCCGTCTTCTCATACTTCAAACTCTTGCCACCACCAACGGGAAAACCCCAGAGCCTAAATAACAGTCTCCTGTCTGAGGTCCTCAGTCATCCCGGGTCCCCTCTTCACTTGTTTTACTGAATCATGAAGGCCCTAGAGCCACGGAGGTGGGGCTGTGTGTGGGAGGGGCTTTCTCCTCAGCTATGTAGCCTCAGAACAGCTGCTTAGAAGTTCCCAGTGTGGGGCCTGGCTTTCCATGCCAGCGACTATAACAGGCAACTATCAACACATACAGAAGAAAGAAATTCTGGAAAAAAATTAAAACCTATAATATCCTTTCCTCCCAACCCTTTCTCATGTTCTTTTAGGTGGATCTAGCGAATTTTTGTTATTCTTTTCTTTTTTATCGTATAAGGATTTAAAGTAGCATGGCCAGTGCTTTACCAAAGAAAGGGCTTTTCAAAGACTTGCTCTAAATTCTAAGGGGTCAGTTTCTCATTGTGAGGTCCTAGGCACTGAAACCATGTGACATCCTTGCCCCCCAACCCACATAAGACTATCAACAATTATTTGACTGCCTCGATTTACCCCTTCTTATTTCTGCAGTTCCAGGTCTCTCGATGAAGCCTAAAATATTTCTTTTACAGATGAGAGAAGGAAGCCGCAAACTGGAAAGGCCTTTCTAAGCCAGAGGCAAGGTGGACTCAGCCACAAGCCTCTGGCTTCCAGTTTCTTGCCACCTCACTGGCTTTGGTGTAGGTTTGAGGCGATTGTGTGGGCAGCTGTGTTTCTCACAGCCTAGCTGCCTTTCTCTTGGTTAGGTAGGCAGTGACCAGTCAGTTCCTCTTTCCATGTCCACATGTCCAGGGGAGGAGAGAGCTACTGTGTCTCCTGAATACTGGGTGTCATTTGAAGAAGAGCTGTAGGGTCTTATGTGTGAAGTTGCTGAAAGATATAGACGGGACCTAGCTTGCTTGTCTACACTCTCTACTTGGCCACCTCAGACAGGCAGACAGACAGACACAAAGCGTCCAGTCTTGGCTCCTATGCCCTCAGATCTTCCAGACACACAGTCATCAGTGGAGCAAAGGGGAGGTAAGAGCACTGAGGCTGGGAACGCAGCAGAGAGAGCAGAGGGTTCAGGCACACATGTGTGCATCCATTCATGCATATACACATTCATTCATGCATGGTTCATTTGTTCTTCACATGAGTCTTTGCTGAGCACCTCTAAGCGAATGACTGGGTCCATTCTAAGCACCAAGTACCATGTGGGAAACACAGCCAGCCCTTTCTCTACCCTTGTGACACACTTTAGATGAGCTCAAATCAAATCCTGGCCCTGCCATCAGCCACCTGTGTGGCCTGAGTTTTAGTCTCTTTGAGCCTCTACACTGTTACCAATAAATATAAAACAAAACACCCTAGGAAACACAGTAGTAGTAAAGAGCCAGGTGAGAGGGAATTGGGTTTTATGTGGGGGAGAGTTGAGGTGCTGCTGGATATTTTCACACAGCGGGAGAGAAGTTTCTCAGTGATGCCAGTTGCAAGATGCCCAAGGAGGGTAATAAGACAAAGGAGCCTGGGGGCTATCAATTTTGTCTAAAAGTTCATCAGAGATTCTAAGAGTGAAGGATGGGTCTGAAGGACACTGCTGTCATGAAAGCTAAACATCCCTGATATTTACAACTTGACAGGATCTTGAATCACCCAGAAGGCAGATCTCTGGGTGTGCCTGTGAGGGAGTTTCTAGATTGATAACTACAGTGTCCTGAATGTAGATGGGGCTCCACTTCAGACTGAATTACAAAGAAGAAAGTGACCTGGTCAGCAACATTGACCTCTCTCAGATGTGAAGGCAATGGGACTGGCCACCTCAAGCTCCTGCTGCCATGCCTTCCCTCCTATTGCAAGCTGTGCCTGTATTCACAGCTCTCAAACTGTGAGCCTAAAGAAGCCCTTCCTTCCTTTAATGGCTTCTGTCAGGTGTTTTATCACAACCATGAGAAAAGCAACTAATACAAACTCCTTGGGGTGTGTGGGGGGGTAAACCTGTAGGACTTTTGCTGAGGCCTTCCTGGTGGCCCAGAAACTGACTGTGCACCTGAGCACCTCATGGCCCTGGGTGACATGAAATACACTCTGAAACGTGTACACCTCTCTCACTTTCAGTGTAGCTCACCGAGGGTCTACTATGTCCTAGGTCCCATCTAGAAGCTGGGACCCCTGCAGGGAGCACCCAGCTGTGTCCCTGCTTCCTTGAGCTTGAACTCTTAGCAGGGAGGAGGCCAAGGAGACACACCGTGTATGGTCAGTGTGAGATTGTGACAGGTGTAATGAAAGGATCAGAGCAGGGTCTGCCAGGGGTCAGGAGCTGCCCGGAGCAGGCAGCATCTGTACATGGACCTGAGTGAAGCCAGGGAGTGAGCTAGGCAGGGCTCTGCAGGAATGAGGAGGCAGTGCAAGGTCTAGTAGCTGGCCAGCAAGTGATGATTCCCACTCTACACAAGGCCAGCAAAGTTCTAGAAAATGGATTGACTCACCCAAGACAACTCATTGGATAAAAAGGTCTTGAACTCAATAATTTAGCATTGATTTCAGATATCATGCTGTGCTATCCCCTCAACCCAGGCTGACTTTGAACCAACCAGTTCACAGTTCCCCTCTGTTCCTCAACTTCACAAGTGCTGGGATCATGTGCACTACAATGCCCAACAATTTCAAAACACATAGGATAATTTAACCCAATTAGGAAGTTATTTTATCCCAGCATTTTTCCCAACTAAGAATCACATGTCATTATTTGTATGATCATTAAGGCCCTGTGTTTGTGGAGGCTACATGCCAGCACTATAGTGAGATATAAACATTCCATTAAGTCCATCAGGAAGTCTATATACTGTTGAGAGTGGTGGCATGTGCCTGTCATCCCAGCTCTTGGGAGGCTGAGGCAGGAGGAGTTTCAGCTTCGGAGCAACATAGGCTCCATGGAAAGACCTTAATCAAGAAGCCCAAAACTAAATAAGTAAAATAAAAAGAGAAGAAAAAAAATCTGTATGCAAGTGGTTTTAAGAGCCCAGCTTGGAGGCTTGAGAGGTGACTCAGTGAGTCAGAGCAAGTCCTGTGCTTGCAGAAGACCTGAGTTTGGCTTCCTGCACCCACACTGGGCAGCTGTGACCACCTGTAACTACAGATGCAGCCCAAGACCTTCTAGTTGTGGGCATACATGTGCCCAAGCCCACAGATACACACAGATACATATAATTAAAAATAAACAATCTAAAAATGATTCCAGTTTCACAATGAGAAAAACTCCAAGGCTTACACAGTGTGTGTGTCGTGTCCAGGGACACAGAACCACTGAGTGCTGGGGCAGAGCATGGAGCTTAGTAGTCTGCCCTTAAGCCGCTAAATAACTTCACTGAAATTTAACTGAAAATCATTCTGGCAATAAATAAATATGTGATTTCTCCAAATCGTCTAGTGCAGCATGAGGCCTTCTACAGAGCCTGGGCTTAAGAAACTTGTATTAGGTCCAGAGTGGGGTCGATGCTGGCAGTAAACAGACAGAAAGGACAATGTCCAGGGAAGCAAGGGAGAGGCCAGCCAACAGGTGGGGTGTATAGGGCTGCCTTGAAGCAGACACCGGCTTTAGGACTTCGGGAAGGAATAGCCATCTTAGGAGAGCCAGTAGTGGGACAGGAAGGCACTGAGGGAGAGAGACTAAGAACAGTACTAGTACTAAGAACTAGTACTAAGAACAGACTAAGTACTAAGAACAAAGAGGAAGTATACAGAGAGTGCCCAGCAGGGGAGTGGGTGGCACGATGCTCCATCCACTTACTCTTCCCATCGCTACGTCCCTCTCCACCATTTTTCTCTGTCAACATCATCTCTCTCCATCAATGTCACCTCTGACTGTCGCCATCGATTCTTTGGATCATAGTTCTCTCTCTTTGGCACTGTTATCTTTCTCCATCAACACCATCTCTCCGTCATTGTTACTTCTGACTGCCACCATCTTTTCTCTGTCACTGTCACCTCTTCTGCCCATCGCTAGCACCTCCTCTCTTCATCATCTGGCTCCATTACTGTTGCCTCTGTCCATCATTGTAATTTTGTTACAACACCGCCTCCTTCCAGCCCTCCAGTTCATGACTCCTACATGCTCACCTTTGGTCCTCTGCTTCCAGGTTGGTACATGGAATTTGGGGCAACCCAAGTCTATGTTCCCAGGCCATGGTCACTCAGAATGGTTCCAGAATAAACTTTCTCTTATTCCCTTTAAGGTAAGAGCTGTGAGGTTTTTCTTGTGTTTTTTTTTGTTGTTTTTTGCATTGACTCTGTGTGTATGTGTGTTTGCATACATGTGCATGTACTCTGTACTTTTTTGTCCAACAGCTGTTCTGAAAAAGTAAAGTCTATTTTTTAATAGCTTAAAATAAATCATAGATGGGAATGTAGCTCATTTGGTAGAGTGCTTGCCTACCATTGATTTGGTCCCAAGCACCACGTACACTGGGTGTGGCAGTACACAGCTGTAACCCCAGTCCTCAGGAGGTAGAGACAGGATCAAGGTCATCCTTAGCTACAAAGTGAGCTGGAGCCTAATCTTATCTATATAATATTCCATCTCAAAAACTGACCCAAACCACAACCTCCCCAATAAAAACAATCAAACACACAAACAAATTACACCAAGGCTAATAATTGCCAAAGGCAGCAGGGCACAGTCTTCGGTATTTGGAACCTTTCCCATGAACCCACTTATTGTGTGTGTGTGTGTGTGTGTGTGTGTGTGTGCATGTGTTTTGAGACAGTTTCTCTGTTTAGCTCTTACTGTCTTTGAACTTGCTCTGTAGACCAGGCTGGTCCAAACTTCCATAGATCTGTCTGCCTCTGCCTCCTGAGACTGGTATTAAAGGCGTGTGCTACCACCACCTGGCTATAAACCTACTTTTAATAGTGCTACCCTTGAGTTGCCACAGCCATTGCTGGGCCTCTCACATATGGGCTGCAATTCCCAATAACATGTTCATCTTACTGAGTCTTGCTACCTTGCCCAGCTCAGCTGTCTGATTTTGGCATTTTCTGGTCTAGTTTTGACAGGTGGAAGGGCTTTGCTATGATCGTTCCCAGGGCCTCTGGTTCTCTGGAACCCCACAGGACTGTTCAGTCAGGACTTTAAGCAACCTGTCTCCCACAGGTAGCAGCCAGAGTGTAAACCTTATCTGTTAAGAGTTCCACTCTTCTCAGGATATCCTAATCTACTAAACAGATTCTCAAAGAACATGCAAGTCGCAAGATTCTGGAAATCCGTAGATCAATGAAATGTGTGTGTTTGTGTGTATGCAAACGTGCGCATAGAGGCCAGCGGTCAATACTGGGTGTGTTCGTCAAGCAATCCCCTTCTTACTTTTGGAGGCAGTCTCTCACTGAAGCTTTATGCTTACTGACTTAGCTGGACTGGCTGGCTAGCAAGCGCCAGGGATTCTCCTGTTTCCTCTGCCCAGCACTAGGATTGCAAGCCATTGCTGCTGTGCCCAGCCTTTTACATGGGTGCATGGGGATCTGAACTCAGGCCCTGTATTTGTGTGGCAAGAACTTTATCAATAGAACTATCGCCCATCCCCAGAGGAGAGAACCTTGAAGCATCTCTCTTCGATCATCTTCAACTTTCTCCTTTTTGTAGCATGCAGAGAAACTCCTTTTTGGGTGAGCAGCTGACTGCCTACCCAGTGAATTCTTTTTCTAAGGGGAAGGTTCTATTTTTGAAATTGTTACAGAGTTGAGAAGGATCCTAAATTTCTGTTCCTCCTGCCTCTACTTGAGGTGCTGAGATAAGAGATAAACACCAGTTTAGGCCAGGCTAGGGTAAGCACTCTACCAACTAAACATCCCATGTTTCCAACCGGAGGAGCTGTTGCTGCCCCACCCCTTTCGCTCTCCAGAACCCAAAAATGCAAACCTCCCTGTCACTGTCTCCTGCCACATGTTCCCACTACTGCCACAGTTAGGGTCAGAGCCTGGTCTTGGGTTCTGACAACTCTCATAAGCTAGGCTTTGCCAGCATTCTACCTAACGACATGGGACCAGGCAACCATGGACCACACCTTCTGAAACCATAAACCAAAACACGTCTTCCTCCTCTAAACTGCTTCTGTTGGACATTTTGTCATACCAACATGTTTAAGAACACCAAGGGTTTTGTAACACCTGAGCAGACTGGGCTCGGTTCCTCTTTTTCCAGGTCCTTCAGATTTCTCTTTTTAATTTTTCCTTGGAAGAGCATTTCCCACCAAGAGCCAACAGATGGGTCAACACAGGCAGAAGTACTCCATTACAGCTAATGATGGGACCTGAGTACTTTAGAAGCTTTTACTAATTGAGAGCTGAATATCCCTATGAAGTAAGGTAACTATTATTGTCTCCAATTACTGTCAAGGAGCTGAGTGGTGGTGACATTAAGTGGCTTGCCAGATCCGTGAAGTGGAGTTGTGGGCAGAGCAAGTTGGCTCCTGGAGGAAGAATTGCAGCCATGGTCATATACCAGAATGGGCCCGGAAGATGGGAGACCTGTGTTCTAGTGACAACTCTGCCAATAATCACTAGTTCTTTTCGTGGCTGTGCCAGAGACAGTAGGGGTGGGGGAGAGTCTGTGTGGCTGTGTGTTCAAATAACCTGCCCTCTCTGGGGTTTTTCCCCTGATAGTGGGTATGGCATTTCCCCTGAAAGAACAAACATACTCTCTCTTTCCCTCCCTCTCCCTCCTTCCTTCCTTTCCTCTTTCCTCTCTCTCTCTCTCTCTCTCTCTCTCTCTCTGTCTCACACACACACACAAACATACACACATGTACATGGGCCATACACATACACACACAGGTCCACACATGCACACGCACAGGTCCACACACGTACGTGTACACGCACACACACAGGGCTGCTGATTGTTCTAGGAGAGCTAATTTTGAGGAAGGAAACAAAGATCTAATTAATTTTCAAAATTTATTATTAATATTATTTTATATGTATGGGCATTTTGCCTGCACGTATGTCTGTACATGTGCGTGTGTGGTATCTGTGGAGGTCAGAAGAGGGTGTCAGATTCTCTAGAGCTGAAGTTACAGACAATTGGGAGTCATCATAAGCATTGGGAATTGAAACCAATTGTCCTGGGTCACCTGGAAGAGCAGCTAAAAACTCTTAACCACTTAGCCATCTGTCCAACTCCCAGGAAACTAAGATTTAAAGGAAGCCTGGGGTGATAGTTCATGCCTGTAATCCCAAGTTTGGAAGGCTGAGGCAGGAGAATTGCTGTAAATTCAAGACCATCCTGGGTTTGGCTATGCTGAGAGCTCCAGGCTATTAGCATAACAAGACACTGTGCGGGTGGGGGATGGGGTGGCTAAAGAGAACATTTGCATTTTGTCAGGACGTGGTCCCACGTGGTCCCGCGGGAAGAAAGGTCTGACTTGAGTGGCTTCTAGACTTTCTTACTGAAGCATGGCTCCCTAGGGTGTCCGAGGAGATAGGGACAGCCTAGATAACAGGGGGAGGGATGGCAGGGAGCACAGTACTGCTGCCTTCCATAACCAGATGTAGCTTGGAAGGCAGCCCAGCAGGACAAATTGATGGAATGATGAGGCAGGGCGGGGAGCCCAGAGAGGATAGAAGGGATTGCACCCCAAGAGGTCATCGCCCTGCCTGAGGCACCCACCTATAGGGAGCTGAAGATGTGCACTCGCCTGCACAAACCAGTGTGGGCTGTAAGCCCTCTGGGGAACAGTGACAGCAGCTACAGGGACACAGAGGTGCGGTGTAGGGCCAGAGCCAGGTAGCTTAACTGTTGTGCCTCTAGGCCCCTTTGGAGTTCCACCCTGACCCAATTCCATAGTCTCAACTGGCTCGGGCATTTTCTCCTCTGCTGCAATGTCAGAGAAGACAGGCTAAGGGCAGGGCTTAGTGCAGAGCAGGTCATCACTATCAGGTGTCTGGTTACTTCCTGATCTGTATAAATGGAGGAAAGTTTGTGGTCTTCCCTTCTGTTTTCCAACTTCTTTTGTCAAATGCCTTAAAATGAATTATGTCTGACTAATACATATGGTATACAGTTCACCAGGCTTTGACAATCAGCACCATCACACTTGTCAAGACTATTCCCACCCCTTGGAAAGAAGCGCGCACGGCTCTGCCTAGCTAATCCCCTCACCCTCACCCTGCCGCTAACAACCACCATTCTGATTCCCATCACCCTCCTTCAGCTTTCTCTGTTCCGGAACAGGGTATAAACAGAACCACACGGCATGTACCAGCTCCATATTCATTTTAACATGCAGATGATGTTTTCAATTATTTGCCATGAGTAAACATGCCACTCCGAGAAGACACACTGCCTTGATCCACTGACTATGTATCTTTCATAGCAAGTTCTGGGCATGCAGACCTGAATTTACAAAGTCTAAATACCAGACCGCTCCCTCCCTTCCCCCATTTTGCAATCCTCCAACCTCAGGGCCTGCTCACCCCCCACTTCCAGCCCCAACACCTAGCAATCACGGCCCCTAGACAGGCCCAGCAGCCTGAGAGATTCTGTTTGGAGTGGAATAACAATCCCTAAGGCAGGCAGAGAGCCATTACAGCTCAATAGCTAATAATAATATTAGCTAGCCTTTCTGGAAGGCTCTTCCTACCAGACGCTATGCTTGCTGCTCACATACATCATCTCTTGTTCTCACAGCCTCCCAGTGAGGTGTTATCTCCATTTTGGAACTAGGAAATAGATTTAGAGAGGTCAGGACAGGCCCTGGAGGCTTTTAGGAACTGATTTGCCTGGGGGATTGTGAAGATGTAGTGGTCCAGGGCTGGTCCCAGCTTCTGTATCCAGTGATGGCACCCAGCTGATGCCGTCAGGTCACACTGGTAGAGCAAAGCAGAGATGAGCTGCCAGGGACAAGTACCAACAAGGGGAGAATCCAGAGTTTCCATGTGGGTTGCTTTCTCTCAGGGCCAGTGTGCTCAGTAGCCTGTGTAATTATGGACCAGGGAGAAGAGAACACAAACACACACACTGGGGTGGAGTTCCTTTTCCGGGATCCCAGTGGTTTTTGTTGTTTTTATTTAGCAATACTCTTAATGAGACATGTAGGCTGCGGAAAGCCATCCCTCCAGCCAAGGCAGAGTAGGATGGAGTAGGAGCTGGTCTAAGAACTCTCCCGTGGAAGGCACTCTGGGGCTCAAAGCTGGGGAGACTGAGGAAGAGCAATATGATGAAGAGTGGCAAGGTGGAGGGGGGAGGGGCAAGATGGACAGGAAGGAGCAAGGTGTGGGGCCAAGATGGCAGGAGAGGGACAAGATGGGGGGGCAACTTGGCAAGGGAGGAGCGAGGTGGGGGAGGGGCATGCTGGCACCTGCCTGGAGCCTTGAACAGAGGCCATCAAAGTTCCCTGGAGTTCAACTGCTCTTGGTTTCAGGGTGTTGCTAGCTGTGGTGTGCTACTGTAGACTGCTGTGCAGATCCCTCAGCAACACCTGTTCCACACACCACCCTGACTTGTTACAGCTTCAGAGAGAGGAGAGACCGAATTACACAGTGAGCATCAAAGGAGCCCAAGGAGAGGGTAGGAGAGATGGCTCGGGGTTAAGAGCCGTCACTACTCTACCAGGCTTTTTCTTTTGAGCCACCAACCAGCTCCCAAATCATGACATGGAAACTTATTAGTTATAAATGCCGGCCTTAATTTAGTTCCTCTCCACCCTTTTAACTTAATCCGTTTCTCTTTATCTACCTTTTCCTTTTTATTTTTCTTTCCTTCTGTATTTCTTACTGTCACTGCTTCTCTTGGCTGCTGACCCTCAATCTCTCCTTTCTCTCTCATTCCTGTTCTTCCTTCTCTCCAGCCTCGATTTCTCCTCTTACTCATTCTCCCTGCCCACCAGCCCCACCTACTCCTCTCCTCATGCCTAGCTATTGGCTGTTGAGCTTTTTATTAGACCAATCAGGTGCCTTAGGCAGGCAAGGTGAAACACATGCAACACATCTTTACATAATTAAACAGACACAGCATAAACAAAAGTAACATAGCTTTATAGAGTTAAAGTAATATTCTGTAGAATTAACAAAGGTAACACATCTTTGCCCAGTTAAAATAATATTCCACAACAGACAGCTCTTCCACATGACAGCTCACAACTGTTTGTAACTCCAGTTCCAGGGGACACAACACCCAGAGCAAAACACCAATGTACATAAAATAAAAATAAATAAATTAATAAAAAAGTATTCCATAAATGTTTTTTGGTGATCTGATGCTTAAAAAAAAAAAAAAGAGCTCAAGGAAGCAGTCCTGAAGAATAAACCTGACTGGAACGTCAGAGCCAAGAACATTAGGAGAGAGTGTCTCTTTCCATCTCTCTCTAGTTTCAAAAGATGCGGGAATACAAATTGAACAACTTAAACTTCTCATTTGTGGTGGCTCCAGCCTGTGAGCCCAGCTTTTTCAGAGGCTAGGGAGAAAGATCTCTGGGAGTTCAAGGCCAGCCTAGGCTACAGTATGAGCACCTGTCTCTAAGTCCCCCTCCCCCAAAGGAAGTCTTAATTGGCTTTATTTTTAGTTCTGGAATGGGGCACTTCTTTCCATAAGGCAGAAGTACTTGGATAGGCACACATGTCTCCATCTGTAGAGGGCCTGAGAAAAGCCACAGCAAAGAACAAATGATGGCTTCCTTTGCAAGACTGGGAGGTGGAAAGTAGAAAGCAAATGCTCTGTGACTTGAGGTTAGCATCCCTGGAGGATAGTGTCCCTGGAGGTTAGAATCCCCGGAGGATAGCGTCCCAGGGAAAGCATCAGTCAGGGAGCCTGGCTCATTGGGGAAGCTATTTCTTTAGTCTTGGTTTCTTGGAAGGCCGAATTAAACAGCTTTAGCTTTAGCTTGGTGACGTTTAGCACAAGTGATTCCATTTTGATTTTCTGCCAAGGCTGTGAGGAACTTAGTTTAAACAATGAAATGCTGTCGTGTTCTCACAAGGATGCTCATTGTACTTGAGACAGGGGTGCTGGCCCATCGTCAATATGATTTTATGAGGGACAGAAAACTCTCACATCTATTATTTCATTTATTTTATACAGCCTTGGCAGGTGAGAGAGTAGGAGTCACCACCTCCTTTTATAGGTGAGAAGTCAAGGCTAAGGGCACTGGAATGTTCCCACAGCCAGAGCTGAAAGGTGTTGGAGATGGGCTGACCATGAGGGGGTGAGGCTGACTGTTTGGGGATGGGGCTGGCTGTTGGGGGGCTGACAGGGGGAGCTGACGGTGTGTGGGGCTGATAGTGTGGAGGTGGGGCTGACTGTATGGGGATGGGGTTGGCTGTGGGGGCTGATGGGAGGCTGATTGTGTGGGGGTGGGGCTGATTATATGGGAAGGGGTGTCTTGTGGGGATGGGGCCCACTGTGTGTGGGGGGCCAGGTGTGGGGGGCTTATGGGGGGAGCTGACGGTGTGGGGAGCTGATTGTGT
>LOEQ01002861.1:177514-188955 GCA_001685075.1 Bramus lutescens | reverse complement strand
GCTTTGGAGCCTGTCCTGGAACTAGCTCTTGTAGACCAGGCTGGCCTCCAACTTGCAGAGATCTGCCTGCCTCTGTCTCCTGAGTGCTGGGATCAAAGGCATGTGCCACCACTGCCCGACAAGCTCTGTATTTTTAATTTGAAGCTATCAGAAGAGCTCTGTGTAAGAAGAACAAGCACTTCCTAGGCAGACTCTTGGCTGTAGTAACCAAATAGTACATTATCTTGAGCTATGATTTAAATATACTGTACTCTCAAAATGAAACAACAGTAGGGTGTGGTGGTGCATACCTTTGATTCCAGCTTTTGGGAGGGAGAGACAGGTAGATCTCTGAGTATAAGGACAGCCTGGTCTACAGGTGAGTTCCAGGACAGTCAGGACTATATAGGGAAAGCCTGTCTTGAAAGACCAAAACCAAAACCAAAAAAAAGAGGGGGGCTGGAGAGATGGCTCAGAGGTTAAGAGGCTCCTCTTCCAGAGGATTCGTGTTCAAATTCCAGCATTCACATGGCAGCTCACAACTGCCTGTAACTCCAGGTCCAGGGGATCTGACACCTTCACACCAATACACATGAAATAAAGTTACATAAATTTTTTCTTTTTAAAAAAGAGTTTTTTTTTTTTAAAAAGGGAGGCTGCAGCTGAGTGTGGAGATGCTCAACTATAATTTTAGATTTCTGGAAGCAAAAGCAGGAGGTCAGAGTTTAAATAAAACCAGCTTGGGCTACATAACAAAATGTTGTCAGAGCAAACAAATTGGGAATAGGGATAGAAAAAGGAATCCTGAGAAAGGTTGAGAAAGTTTCTGTTGACTTTAGAATTAAAGCAAGTGCAGGCAAAGCTGTCATGCCTGGGTTGTCCTTTGATGCCTCGATGGGACCCAAAGGGACAGAAGTGATCAAGGCAGCTTTAGGTGGGGTAGAAACTAGAGCTGTTGTTCTGATTCTGTGCCCCAGGCTTACGGCAGAGTAACAGGATGGTTTGGACTCTTGTGTGAGCCAACTTCCCGCTCCAGAAACAAGACCTAGATAAACAATGTGCAAATCCCCCCAGATAACCACCCTGTAAAGAGTGCTGCCTTGTCAGTCTCAGAGGCTCTGGTTTATCACTGTCTCATCCTGGAGCTTGTGGGTTAGGCGGCACATCGTGGAGGGAGCCCTGGCAGAGAGGAACCACTCGCGGGATGTCTGAAATGTCAAAGGGATCGTAGGACGAGTACCATAGTCCCCTTCAAGGGCATGCCTCCAATGACACCACCTTCCCCACTAGGCTCTACCTCCCAAAGGTTCTCTCTTATGAGCACTACCCTGGGAGCACTACCCTTTGCCACATGAGCCTCTGAGGGCCCCTTAAGATCAATCTACAGCTCTTAGCTTGGATTCCCCCCTCTGTTACATCAGGTGAATTGAACTTGTCTTGAGATAGTTGAGGAAAAGCCTGGTGCTGTGGGCTGTGACTCCTCCCCCGGTTCCTGCATAGGCTTTTTAAACCACTCAGCAAATGACGTTTTGTTACGCAGCTTGAGCAGACTGAGATGTTGTGCTGGATTGCAAGCACTCCTCGTATGTAGTTGGCATTGCCCTCAGAGGTAAGGGTGCAATGACCAACAAGATGGACAAGGTTCTCACTTCCCTGTCACTCAGGACAGAAGACAGAAAAGTTCCAGAGGAGGTAACAGCCTTGAAGTTGTCCTGGAGATAACAGCAGGGGAAGCAGTTGGAGCCAGGAAATGCTGCTGTCCCTGCCAGGCAGCTGATTCCCCTCAACAGTTGCCACCTTTGGAGCTTTTCCCTCTTCTTCGTCCTCACCTCCCTTGGGCAGCACAGCCCTGCAGCCTTCTGGGCTCTTAGGGATGATGGGGCTGTTGTTATAGCAACGACTTCCTGAGCAGAACCAATAGTCCTTGGGGCTTTCCCCTGGACTTTTCAATATTTGCAACTCAAACATAGTCTGTCAAGCTCCCCTGTCTCCGGCCTTCTAGCTAGAGAAACTCCTGGTTGACGCAGGCTTTAAGCCTTTATATGAAGAAAAAGTCAGGAATAGAGGAAAAGGATGTCTTTCCTGGGGTAAAGGTGGTGCCGGCCTGAAGTCCTTCCTTTGTCTCTTGTCCCTCACTGCCCTTTCCAGAGGACCTGGGGTGAGGGTGAGGATGGCCATGGGGCTCTGTCGCGGCTGCCCTCCTCATTTTTGGTGGTGCTACTTTCAACTTTCCCTGCTCTTTGAATCCTGCTGTTAGATTCAAACACCAGGTTTATATGACCCCCGAGGATCAAAGCAGCCAGTGACTCACTCACTTTNAGCTAGAGAAACTCCTGGTTGACGCAGGCTTTAAGCCTTTATATGAAGAAAAAGTCAGGAATAGAGGAAAAGGATGTCTTTCCTGGGGTAAAGGTGGTGCCGGCCTGAAGTCCTTCCTTTGTCTCTTGTCCCTCACTGCCCTTTCCAGAGGACCTGGGGTGAGGGTGAGGATGGCCATGGGGCTCTGTCGCGGCTGCCCTCCTCATTTTTGGTGGTGCTACTTTCAACTTTCCCTGCTCTTTGAATCCTGCTGTTAGATTCAAACACCAGGTTTATATGACCCCCGAGGATCAAAGCAGCCAGTGACTCACTCACTTTCATGTGCCCTGGCCCCAGCCTGTTGGCAGTTTCTGGACCAACTTCTAACTACTTTGCTGGGGCCAGGGTAGGTAAAGGAAAGGAACTTAGCAAACGGGGAAGAGTAGGCAGCCTGCCACAGCCTGCCACAGCCTGCACCCAGGCCTGGGCCTGTGATGTGGTCAGGTCACCATGTGCCTAGCTCTTTAGGCCCCACCAGCTCTGCACAGACAGGCCAGGGCATACACCAAGAGGGGCCCGCTGGCGCCTGGAAGTGTTCCTAGGTCCCTTGAAGGGTGGGGCAAGCTGGCTTGTATGTTCCCAGTGCCACCCTCCAGGGGGACTCTGTGAGATGGGGAGGCCAAGGAGGGAAAAAGAATCCGGTGTGTTGGTCAGCCTCCTGTAAATGTTGAGCTCTGTAGTAATTTCCGTGTACCCTCCTCCTGCAGGGATGGGCTTCCCCTCAGGCTTCTAGCCATCTCCAGGGAAGGAGAGCTGGGCTTTAGGAATCTACAGGCCAGGAAATCATGCAGGGCCTGAAACCAGTTTAGTGGACTGCAAACAACACAGAGGAGAAAAGATTATCAAATCAGCATTAAATGTTAAGCGTGTAACGGCATTGTAGGGTTTTTCTGTTTGTTTGCATTTTTTTTTTTTTTCTCTGTCCCAAAGTGACATTAGCTCTGGCTGTCCTGCCACTTGTTTTGTAGACCAGGCAGGCTTCGAACTCCCAGAGATCCCCCTGCCTCTGCTTCCTGAGTGCTGCTATTAGAGGAATGTGCCACCACCGCCCAGGTGGTATTGTAGCTTTTTGTTCTGTTTTTCTGATTTTTCGAGACAGGGTTTTTCTGTGTAACAGTCCTGCTGTCCTGGAACTCACTCTGTGGACCTTGAACTCACAGAGATCCACCCGCCTCTGCCTCCTGAGTGCTGGGATTAAAGACGTGCGCCACCACTGCCGGGCGGCATTGTAGTTTTATAAGAGATTTTTTTTTTTAAGACAGGAGGATCTCCCACTATACCGTGTAGTACAGGATGGTCATGAACTAGCAGGCATCCGCTCTTGTCTTAGCTTCCCAAGTGCTGGGGTTATGGATGTAACCACCACTGCCGGTGGAATTACCATTATCTGTGGGGTGCAAGGTAAGTTATTTTAAGTAACTTATTTTCTCAGTGCAGACACAGTTTCTGTATATGCATGAGTGTTTAATGAGGATAATGAGGTAGCCTGGTGATGTGGCAACTGTGTTGGTTTGAATAAGAATGGCCTCCAACAGGGTCGTGTATTTGAGTGCTTAATCACCAGGGCGTGGAACTCTTTGATAGGATTAGAAGGTTTAGGGATGTGGCCTTGCTGAAGGAAGTGTGTCACTGGGGGGTGGGCTTCTGGGTTTCAAAAAACCCATGCTTGGCCCAGTCTCTGTCTCTCTGCCTGCTGATCAGAATGTAGCTCTTAGCTATTTCTCCAGCCCCATGCCTGCCGTGCCTACTACTATGCTCCCTGCCATGATGGCAATGAACTAAACCTCTGAACCTGTGAAATTAAATGCTTTCCTTTACAAGAGTTGCCCTGGTCATGGTGTCTCTTCACAGCAATAGAAGAACAGTGACTAAGACAATACCTCTCAGTGGGTCTGGGTCCTTACTTATCAGTAGGGGTTGATTTTACTACCAGAGACACTGGGTAATGTCTGTAGACATTTTTGCTTGTAACAATTGGTGTGGTGTGGGGATACCAGTGGTGACTGTGGATAGACGCCAGGGCATTTCTGAATAGCCTGTAATGCAGAGAATGGCCCTCTACCAGACTTTGCCAGAGCAGAATAACAACAGTGCTAAGGCCGAGTGGCCCTGGTAGGTGAGGGTTATTTTGTATTTCTACAACTATTTTGTAGATTTGTAAATGTTCAAGAATAAATAAAAATAAAGAAGTGAAGCTAAGTAGACAAATAAAATAACTGAAAATTCCAAAGTCAACCATAGTAATTATTGTGTGGTGAAACTTCTTTTTCTTTTGGTAGATATGTACTTCTAAGGTTTATTTTTAATTGTGTATGTGTGTGGGGTGTATGTATGTGTATGTAAGTCTGGAACCAGAGTTTAGACAATTGTGAACTGCCACATGGGTGCCGAGATGCGAACACAGTTCCTCTGTAGGAACAGTATGTTCTCTTAACAACGAGGCTATCTCTCCAGTTCTAAGGGACAGATCTGTTTGTTGACACCTGACTGCAATATAAAAGCATTTCTTTATGGGGACTGTTCTCAAATATTGAAAAATATTGCTTAAATCGTACCCTGACTCTGCTTGCTGTTGGAGATATAGAGAAGCCTGTCTGAGCTCTGCCCACCTCATATAATACCAGTATAGTATTATAATCCTACTCTTTGTGTTTGCATTGTGATATACAGTGTGCTCAGGCATGGGTCTTATTTAGTCTCCAAATGATAGGGGCTGGTGAGGTGGCTCAATGGCTTAAAAAGAGAATCCACACACCCTGACCTGAGGTTAGTTCCCTGCATTAATTTAAAAGGCCAGATGTAAGTCCTGGGCTCACTAGCACGCCTGTGCCTCAAAAGCAAGGTGGGAGGAGATCAGTTCCTGCAAGTCTTTGTCCTCCTATCTTCCTTCATACAGCCACACATGCACACAATGGCAATCAGTGAAAATAAAATCATTTTCCCAAAGGTAGTCCTGTTGTGAGTGTTGGTGTTTTTCTCTCTCTACATGGCCAACAAGGTCTTGACTTGATAAATGACAGAACTGAAATTGGGTCCCTGAGATGCCAGATCTAAGCTCTTAATTACTTGTCACACATTCTGCCCCCTGCATCCTCCACACCTTCTGCATTTGATATGCTTGCTTGGGAAGTGACAAGAGCCTCTTCCTCCTAAAGGTGGGATGTGACCTGTGCCCGCTTGGGGTCCAACTTCTGGAGTCAACCTGCGTGTGTTTGATGGCTGTTTTGGGTCCCTCAATAAGGATGGGGCTTGTCTTGAAGGGTAAAAAATTTACTGGGAGGTAATTTTTAGGGATGAATGGCTAAAAGGCAGCATGTGATCATGAAAACATTGTCCCCAAATTACGACTTGGCTGAGTTGAAGGAACCTACACACAAATTTCACCAGCCCCCAGAGTGCTGTGTCTGAGGTAGTAGCACGATCCTGACGGCCTTCCTTCTGTCTGGGCAATTTCCAGAGTGTAAGTGGTTGTTCAATGACTTGCCTGAGGCCCATAATTGTGGCCCCTGCCCTGTGTGATCATAGCATTTAGGGCCCCAAGAAAAGTCTCGGTACTGCATTCTCAGTCCTGATGGATTTCCCAAACTGTCTTTGCAGAGAGAACTCTGATCCTAATTAGCATATCCGTCTAAAAAGTTATCATTGGCTGTGGTCATATCCAGTAGCAGAGTGCTAGGTTCCACCCCAGCACCACTGAGAAAAGTCCTCATCCTTAGCCAGGTTGGGGAGTACACATTCATCATCCCAGTACTTGGCAAACTGAGGCAGGAGGATCACAAGTCCCAGGCCAGCCTGGGCTACATAACAATCGGTTTCTATCGTCACACGTGGTAGACAAGTGGCCTACTCTCCTTCAGTGCTCTGTGTCCTCAGCCGGGCTTACGTTGGTAGGCTGCATACAGGGGACGCTGTGCAAGCTGGAGAGAGAGAATAGTTATTTCGATGTAGGTGAGCAGATGTTGTAGATCTACTTGGGGCCACGTGTTGTGACTCCTGTAATCCCAGCACTTGGAAGTGGAGGCCAGATCAGAAGTTCAAGGTCATCTTCATCTACATAGTGAGTTCTAGGCCAAGTCTGGGCTACATTTCACGCTGTATCAGCAGAACGAAGCATTTCTGCTTAGGTCTAAGAATGGCTTCTAGGTGGGCTATGCACATCTCTGGAGGAGGCACTACAGGAGGCATTTTCTCCCAGATGGAAGGCTTGGGCCCAGCCTGGGGCAACCTCTATTCTCTTGTTCTTGTACTTGTTTTAGGTTTTTAATCTTTTTAAAAATTTGTTTTAAAATTGATCTTACGTGGATGGGTATTTTGTTTGCATGTGTATCTGTGGACCACTGTCTAAGGAAAAGGACATCAAATTCCCTGGGACTGGAGTTGCAGATGGTTGTAAGCCAATGCATGAATCCTCTGGAAGACTAGCCAGTGCTCCTAAACAATGATTTGTGGCCATTTGGGATGAGATGGAGTCTTCTGAGGGCCAGATGTTTTGTTTTCAGCACCTACTGAAGGCTCCTTTATCAAGGTGGGGGTTTCTTTGGTCTGTGCCATGGTGGCCAACCCAGAACTTCAAGGTTTTGTACTTAGCAAACGTCTATTTTTATCTCTCTTGCTGCTGTCTTAGAAAGTTAGATAACTTTATTCTCACCTGTGATATAACATGTGCTCTGCTGCCACATGTGATGCAACACAAGCTGTGATATCACCCATGATGCAACACAGGCTGTGACGTCACCTGTGATGCAACAAGGCTGTTATGTCACCAGTGCCGCAACACAGGCTGTGACCGGCTGTGATGTTACCTATGATGCAACACAGGCTGTGATGTCACCAGTGCTGCAACACAGGCTGTGATGTCACCCGTGATGCAACACAGGCTGTGATGTTACCTGTGATGTAACATAGGCTGTGATGTCACTAGTGATGTAACATAGGCTGTGATGTCACTTGTGATGTAACAAGGCTGTGATGTCACCTGTGATGCAACACTCACCAGTCTTCACATACATATTCCTGCCTCAGTAGTCTTGAAGAAAGAGCCAGTCATCACAAGGCTTTGTGAGAAAATGGGGGAAGGCTTGTGGTAGCATTTCTCCCCTACATTTTTATTGTAAAATTTATATAACATGGAGACTACCTGATTTTAATTTTAATTGTTTAAAAAAATACACACATTAGTAACATCCCTACTGCCGTGAAGCCATCATCATTACTCATTTCTAGGACTTTCCTAATGTTTTGGAGTATAACTGTAGTGGTGTACTGTCCATACTACTATGTGTACTACGGTACTGCGCCTGTAGTGTGGAGCCTGCACTTCAGGACCATTCGTGAGCCGGGCAAGGGCCTGGAGATTTAGACAAAGACACACAGACAGAGACACGGGTCATCCTTGAAACAAGAATGCCCCCTTTATTGTGTACTAGAACTGCTTATATATGAAGCCTTAACTGATAGCCACGCCACAACCAAACCCACCAGAAACCACGCCCCCGCCATCAGGAACTCCTGAGGGTCTCATGCTCAGAGTAGCTACAAACACAGGAGAAACAAGTTGAATTTGTTTTGCTCAGAGCAGCTGCAAGCATAACAAGTTGTTTACAGGAAATTCAGGGTCTGGGTCCAGAGTCTCCAACAAGGTGGGATAAGATAGGCCATTTTTTAGTGTGTAGCTCAGAGTTTTTAGTTTACTTACAGATTGTACACTGGTGCCACTAATTGCATGTATTAGTTACTTTTCTTTTGCTGTGAGGAAACACTGTGACCAAGAAGACACACAGAAGAGGAGGTTGTTTGGGCTTACAGTTCCAGAAGGTGAGGGTCCATGACTCATCATGGTGCAAGGAGTATGGTGGCAAACAAACCTAGTTGCAGAGGCTGGAAGCTGAGAGCTCACTTCTCGAACCACAAATGGGAAGCAGAGGGTGAACTTGGAAGGGTGTATGGCTTAGAAACCCCAAAGTCTGCCCCCAGGGATATGCTTTCTGTAGCAAGGCTAAACCTCCTAAACCTCCTAAGCCTCCCCAAACAGTACCATCAACTGGGGATCAAGTATTCAGACATCTGAGCCTGTGTGGGACATTCTCCCTCAAACTGCCACACGGCAGATCCACCCTCATCTTTTGTTTTGTTTGAGACAAGATTCTCCTGCCCTTGCCACCAAGAGCCAGCCTGCTTACCCACATAGTCTCATCCTCTCTGCTGATGGGTGCATCTGTGGTACAGCTGTCTTCTTTTCTTATTGCAAGTGTGTGTGTGTGTGTGTGTGTGTGCGTGCGCATGTGCGAGCATGTTTGAATGTGTTGCGAGTGCACGTGTGCATGAGGACACATGTGTGGAGGCCCAAGACTGATCCTGTTTTCTTTCTCAGTCATCTCTAACTTCAATGCTGAGGTGGGGTCTCTTGCTGAACCCAGAGGCCCCCATTTCTGCTAACCCAGCTGGCCAGCTTGCTCTGAGAATTCCCTGTCTTTGCCTCCTGTGTACTGGGGTTATAGCTTTTGTGTGGTGGGTTCTGGGGACCCAAACTCCGGTCCTCACACTGGCTTTACCTATCGAGTTATCTTCCCAGCCTTATACAGAAGGGGCTCCATGACTATTTCTGGCATTTTCTCCCCAAACCCTTGACACCCACCTGCATGTCTGGATGCTGACTCCCTCCCGATGATGATGTCAGGCCGTGGTGACTAGCTGTGATTACCCACCTATCTGGCAACAGCTGTGTGACACATACTGATTTAGAGACGTGAAAGGTGTGGGTCTGGAAGCTGGTGAACTCAGTAGTTACCGCACAGCTCTCACCAAGCATTTCCCGTGACTCAGTCCATACTCAGACTTCTGGTGGCATCTTTTGAAGCTCTCTGAACTTACGCTGCTTGGGACAGACCCTATTACTGTCTCCATAATTATTTCCTTTCTTTTACTTTTTTTTCTTTTTAAGGGTCATAGACAGGGTTGCTCTTCATAGTCCAAGCCAGTCTCACACTCGCAATCCTTCTGCCTCAGCTTGACTCCCCAATTGCATAAGTATAATCTGTGTTTATGTCCTGGCTCCTTCCTTAGACCAGAAGCCCCTACTTAGGGATCGTGCAGTAACACGCCAGTCATGCATGCATCCACTATTACCTAGCATTATATAAGGAACAGAAGTACTTAATAAAATTTGTTGACCCAGCCCTGAGTACAGAAACCCCCAAACATCAACAGATTTGGGGGCACAGATACATAAAATTTCCTAGCTGTTAATCTCCCTTCAGTCCGGAGCTCTTTTAGGCAGGCAGAGTCATCACCTTCAACATAAGCAACACAAGCTATCCTGAGCAGCTGCAGACACACAGCCTGCTAGGACACGGGAGCGAGAGCTCAGAGCTGCAGACGGCTGGCCGTCGACGGAGAGGGCGCTTCCGCATAGTGTAGGGGCTCCCAGGCTAGACTTTCCTAGATTCTCATTCAAGGCCTCAGAGCTCATGGTTTGACTGAGTCTGAGTTCTGAGGTCTTGGGGGTCCTCAGGATGACCTTTAAGGGAGATAAATACAATCCCTAGGTCTCAGACCATCCTACAGTTTGGGCTGCAGGTCACTCCTTTATCAGGAGGAGGGGATGTTGGGGACCGCAGTCAGTAACACTGTCCCGTGGGAAACTGGCTGATTTTATGGAGTGTCTTGGAATGGGCTCACAAAACTGGGCGTTGTCGTCTCTGTGTTGGCTTGGCCTTGTGGTGGCCCTGTCTAGCTTTGGGTAGGAATTCCCATTTTAGGTGGACTCTTGGCCACTCTGGACTACNGGCCTTGTGGTGGCCCTGTCTAGCTTTGAGTAGGAATTCCCATTTTAGGTGGACTCTTGGCCACTCTGGACTACGGGAGCCGCTGGGAGAGATGACAGCCTTTAGCTCCTTCCACATCTGGAAATTACCTGCGTCTGTGTGTCCTAAGGGCAGGGAGTGCATGTCCCCTTGTGTGCAGCCACTTTGCTGACCAGTCTTGTGTCTCTTTCCTGGCATCTCTGGCACAGCGTTTTTGGGATCTGCACCCGGCATCTCTCTTGGTAACCCCATAGGCCTCACTGAACTTTGGCCTCCTCGACCCGGAAGCCGGGGTCCCTGGGTCCCTCCCCAGTGGAACTCTGGAAGAGCAGTGTTGGGCTCCATATCCCAGGGTTTGCCCCCTCTTTGAGATTTGGATACTTGCAAGCTTGAGTACGGTGAATGGAAGAGGAGGAAATGCTGGTCGTATGTGTCCTGGTTTCTCATCTTTTGCCCCAGGGTAGTCCCGAGGACTTTATTTCAGGCTGGAACAGACTGCTATTGGTCTCTCAGAGTCCATCCTGAAGTTAGATCTGAACCTCCCTTCCCCTCCCCTTCACTTCCCTCCCCAACCTCTTCCCTTTCTTCCTTTCCTCTTCTTTCTATTTTTCCTTCTTTTGGCATGAGGACTGGGTATGTAGCCCAAGCTGCTCTGATATTCTTGCTGTGATCCTCCTGCCACCATTGTCTGGAACTTCTTGCCGTCTTGGCACTTGACCCAGCAGGCCAGGGTTGAGGCCTTTATCCATCCAGCCTTGAAACAGCAGGAACTCTTACTGTGTGGAACCAGGATGAGTACGTGGGACCCCTGTGCAAAGTGGTGTAGTTATTAACAACATTACATGGGGGAAATACCGGGAACTCACTCTGGAACCTTGAACAGAACTGGTTTCAGCACAAGATGGAAATAGAGCAAACAAACACAATAAATTAGCTTTTTTATTTTAAAAAAATTGTGATTTTAATCCTTGAGAACCCCACACATGTATACAATGTATTGTGATCATATTCCCTACATAGCTCCCCCCATAACACCCATCCCCACTTCCTCACCCCCTCTCCCAACTTCATGTTCTTTTTAAATTTTGATACCCCATTAAGTCCAATTTGTGCTACCCATATATACATGGGTGTGAGGACACCTACTAAGGACTGGCCAGTCTACCATAGACCACACCCCTAAAGAAAACTGACTCCCTCCCTCCCCTACTTGTAGTGAGGAGGGGAGCGGGCCTGCTTTTCGTCCTGCCCTGCTCCTGCACGGCTAGCTTATACCCCGAAATAACAACACACAAATTGTAT
>LOEQ01002861.1:143696-155092 GCA_001685075.1 Bramus lutescens | reverse complement strand
TCTCTCTCTCTCTCTCTCTCTCTCTCTCTCTCTCTCTCTCTCTCTCTTCCAAGACAGAGTTTCTCTGTGTAACAGCACTGGCTGTCCTGGAACTTGCTTTGTAGATCAGGCTGGCTTCGAACTCAGAGAGATCTGCCTGTGTCTGCATCCCGAGTGCTGGGATTAAAGGTGAGTGCCACCACTCACCGATCTGGTTTTGCTTTCTTACCTGCTGCAAATAATTTAGTTTGCAAAAAGCCTTAATTACTTGCTCACTTAATAAAGCTAAAACCAAAATAAAAGTGCTTTCTGTGAGGGAGAGGTGACTTGGGTGCTCCTAGGATAGCTGTTTGCTCTCTTTTTAAGATGAATTTACTTTTATTTCCTGTGTATGGGTGGTTTTGTCCTGCACTTATATAAGTGTATCATGTGCTTACCTGGTGCCCTCAGAGCCCCTAAACTAGAGGTGAGGATGACTGTGAGTCACAGGTAAGTGCTGGGAACCGAACCCGGATCCTCTTCAAGAGCAAGTGTCCTTAACTGCTGAGCAGGCTCTCCAGTAGATTGTACATGTATGGGGGCAGTTACGTGCATGTGAGTGCAGGTGCCGCAGGAGGCCAGCAGAGGGCGTCGGATCTCCTGGAACTTGGGTTACACTTGGTGAGAGGCTTAATAAGGATGCTGGAGTTGAACTTGGTCTTTTGATTTAGTACATGCTCTTAATATTGACCCATCTTTCCAGCTCCTGACCCAATCCAAGTTTCTTGGCTACAAATATGTAAGCATGTCCGGATGTCCAGGTGTGTGTGTGTGTGTGTGTGTGTGTGTGTGTTTCAAGAGATGGGATTATCTTGGTTTAAGATAGTCACAAGTTTCCCTCTAAAGAGACAGTTACATTCTCTGTGCCTGAGTGCGGGCTGGACCCCGGACTTCTAACGAATATAACACGTTTACGAAGTTAAAGGTGTAGCCGGCCAGGGCTCGTCAGAGGCCCCATGCCCCCTTGGTACTCCCTTGGTCCTATTGCTCTGGAGGTGACCGGCTGTCAGTGTGAGGCCACTTACTGTCTCATCTGTTGTAGGGTGCTGAGTTCAGTCTGAACTTCAGAGAAGGGCCGCTGCCGTGGGTGTGGGCAGAAGCTGGCGGCATCTGCATCTGGGGAAGGGCTGAGATCGTGCTTGGGATGGAGGGCCGTAGTGAAGAGGCTGTTCCAACAGCTTAAGGTGTCCTGTGCGCACTGGGGCTGATTTCAGGGCCGCCCTGATTGTCAGGCCTTTTCTGACTTGCTGTACACGTGGGCTGTCTTAAGTCCTTTTGGCTGTCCCCTCGCGGAAGAACTTCCTTCCGACCGGTTAATCAGCAAAGACAGTTTACTGGAAGGGTACACAGGTGGACCAGCGGGAGGCACTTCCGTGCGTTTTGTATGCCAGGCAGGCGCTCTACCACAGGGCTGTGTCCAAGACCTTTTCTGGGTCTTTCTCTTTTCATTTTCGAGATGTCTGGCCTGGGCTTGAGCTTCGAGTTTTCCTGCTTCAGTTTCCACAGACGCTGGGATGGTAAGTGTGCACCACTGGATATGGTTCCCAAGGGCATCTCTTTTGGAGGTGGGGACCCCGAGCTAGAGCTTTGGTTAGACTCAGGTTCTTCTCTGTTGAAGACACTTGCTGGGTGGAGTTGGGACACATCACAGCACACTGTTTTCTGCAGCTTGTGAGTTTTTCACCCACAGTTCCTCTGCTCCTGTCACACACTCTCTCATTGCCCAGGGGCCCAGGGAGCCCCTTTCTCTTTCATCCCCAAGTTTGGGGACCACCTTCTTTCTGCAGCTTCTACTCAAGGTTTTTTTTTNNNTTTCCTGAATAGCTCTGGCTGGTCCGGGAACTCTCTTATGAAGACTAGGTTAAACTCAGAGAGATCTGCCTGACTCTGCCTCCCAAGTGCTGGGATTAAAGGTATGTGCTTCTACTCAAACGTTCTGCCCATTTTTTGCATTTGCCCAGGTGTTTGGCTCGCACTGGGCTCGTGTGAAGGACTATACCTTCTCTCATAAATCGGCACAACGAGACATGGCAGACCTCAACACATGATGCGTACAGAAATCAAAGGCACACGGATGGCTCAACAGCCCTGGAATCTGACTAACCGGAAGCATTGTCTCTTTCCTGTGGGAAGGCATGGAACCAACACAGTGGTGCTTCCGTGGTCAGTAAAGCGATGCCGCAAAGCCGCTCACCAGAGCAGCACTCGGCTTTGGTGAAGGAAGTCCAGTCGTGGGTTATAATAGCACAGACCTGGACACGCTCATCACTGAAAGACAAATACAGCACAGTCCTTACATGAGGTTCCTGAGGTAGTGAAATTTGGGGAAAGTAGGCTGGTGGCTGCCAGGCAGAGGGGAGAAGGACACGGGAATCTGAATGAACAAATAGGTAGGGGCTCGCAGTGGCAAGGGTTCTAGAGGTCTGTTGTGTGCGCAATTTATCGTGCAGTGCTGGGAATGGAACCCAGGACTTCTGGCACACTGGGTGAGCACTCTCTACTGATATATCTCTAGCCCTGTGTTATAATAGTGATAATAATGATGAAAGATAACGAGAATTCAGAACAGGATTACGTGTGTCTTATGTCTTGAGAGACAAGGCTGTGATGGGAGGTGGGGGCGGGAGGTGGAGCTTCATCCTCTGGCTCTGGATTGTGAGGTCTCACCTGCCCATCAAACTCTGAACTACCCTATGACGTCTCCACGCTACCAACCTCCTGTACCACCACAGCTATGCTGGCTGTGGTGTGGGCCTTTCTCTGCCACCCAGCTGCTAGGCCACAGCTGGAAGCAAAGGTACTAGCCTGTTTACAGCCGCTTTGGTCCTCAGCAGTGGGCAGACACTAGGGCAGCCAGGGGCAAGTTCAGCTCAGTGAGGGATGCTGTTCAGTGAGCATTCCTTTCCCCTGCAGCAGAGAGGCCCCGGAGGCAGCAGAGGCAGCCCTGGGCAAAGGCTCTCAGCACAGAGGGTGGCCTCACACCTAGCTTGTCATCCTCCTGCCTCCTCTTACCTCGGCTTGCCAACTAGTTAGCACTTCTGCTGAACAGAAGGGGCCTTGCTCCTCATTCCCACCTCTCAGAGCCTTGCTGTCCTCTCAGGATGCCGATAGGGGTGGGGGTGGGGAACCACCAGGATTCCCCTACTCAAAGACCTCCAAGCTGGCTGCATGCATCTAGAAATGACAGGGATGAAAACTAACCCCCCCACCCTTTCTACCTTTCCTGTTGGTATGAGATGTTTTACAGAACTGTTTTTTCCACAGCAGTGATTCGTATCTCATCCCCATGCTTTCTCTCTCTCTCTCTCTCTCTCTCTCTCTCTCTCTCTGTCTTTCTCTTCTTTGTGTCTTTCTCATCATGCCTCCTGATTCCACCCATCTCCTTCACCACCCCAAAATAAAATAAAATTTAAGAGAAAAAGGGGAAACAATGAAGAAAGGGAAAACCTCGTCATGGTAGCTGCTGTGTGGCACAGTGAGTCACGCAGTGAACCCTTTATCCATACATTTTTAAAATTTATTTATTATGAATACAGTGCAGGCCAGAAGAGGGTACCAAGTCTTATTACAGATGGCTGTGAGCTACCATATGGTTGCTGGGAATTGAACTCAGGACCTTCGGAAGAGCAGGCAAAGCTCTTAACCACTGAGCCATCTCTCCAGCCCCCATCCATACATATTTACATGCATACAATTATCCATACAATTTTACATTTTTATTGAAAAGAATCAAGGCCCTGCTCTCTGCTGTACCATTAACGTGGGGCCTTTACTGGGACTCTTCCTGGACATGCCATTGCTGTCTTGTGTTGTAGAGATCCTGCAGCCCTGGTCCACAGGACACACACACACACACACACACACACACACACACTCCAGCAGATCACAGATGGGGTAAATGTTGGGGTGAGCCAACAAGTAACCTTGGTTCTGGGTCTGGGTAGTTGCAGGATTGGTCAGCTCTTGCTTGTCTTTGCCACCAGGGGGGCTCTCCAGTGTTGCCTGGCTAGTTTACCCCTTGCAGTGGTAAATAAAGGACAAGGTCAATTCCCTAGCTTTCACGTCCTCAGGGTAGTTCCTCCCACACCTACACCCTCAGGGCCAGCTCGATGCCACACTTTCTCTTGACTCCAGTTTTGAATTACTTTTGCTACAAAGGTCAGTCATCCGTAAAGAGGTGTTTTCGGGCTTGGAGAAAACAAAAGACTTACAAATCCAAAGATTTGGATGTGTTGACATCAGAAATAAGGATAGGTAGAAAACAGCGGTAGAAAAGAAAGTTAAGAACCTATCTTGACCGCACTGCCCAGAGACCTTCTGAGCCGGCAGTGGGGTGGGGGTTCCAGAGGCAACAGAGGAGAAGGCGAGCAGTGCCATGGAAATCTGAGGCGCGAAGGGCGAACCTGAGGCAGGCAGGGAGGAAGCCATCCTGGAGGTGACTGCGCCTGGGGCTGAGCCCCGTGTGAAATCGCGCACTACTTCAATACTTTGATAACTAGGTCTTGGTTTGTCAACCTCAGGAGGAGGAAGTGGCCAAATAAGGGAATAGACCTTGATGGCTAGCCCTAGGGCTGCAATCTAAAGGCTTTTAGTTGTAGAGGTGGGAGAGAAGGGCGAAGTCTGCCAGAGCTGAGCTCCCAGGCTCTATTTGGCCAGAGTTCCTTCAAAAGCCACTCAAGAAGTGTGAGCCTGAGTCTGGCATGCAGGAAAGCTCATGCCCTGCATTTACTGCATTTACTGTGAGCTGGATGCCTCTAGGGTTCTCATCTGTTGCTCGGTAACTCCAGCGGGGACGGGAGTGCTCTACACCCCACTGTAGAGAATGTTAGCTTCAGGAAGGCTGTTTACCAAGATGACCCAGTCCCAAAGGTCCGGGAACCGTGTCCCAGCAATCTGAGTCTTCTCTCTTTTAGAGTTAGTGCAGGTTTGTTGTTTTACCGTCTCCGGGTGCCCAGCATCCATTCTCCCTCAAGCTGCTTTGAGATTCATGCTCTTGGTTTCGTTGTTGAGCCTTGTGTGGTACCAGCTGCTTATTTTAAGCTGACAAACAACCTTCAGAGTCTTATTTCCTGGCTGGTGTCTCAGGGGACAGAAATAGAAATTCCCGCTCTGCACCCCCATTCCAAGTTACCACTTGATTGGCCCAGCCCCGATGGCCCCTTCTTTCGTGAACCAGTAACTGAGATCAGGGGAATAGAATGGGCTCAAGTCAAGTTCCACCCTGGTAGGATGCACTTTCTCAGAATACAGTGTAAGGGCTGATGAATCCATGGAAACCAGAGTTCTTCTGGGAAGGTGGGATAGCAGGAGGCAGTCGGGAGGGTTGAGGAACCATTGGAGGGGTGGATCTTACTGGAACTTCCTTGCTGAGCACCACACTTTGTGACTTCCCTATTGCCCGCCTTGCTGATCTTCTGAATTCAGAAACAGTTCTATCCCCGGTACTGTTTCTCATGAATTCTTCCTAGTAGTTTAGTAGTTTATCAAGTAGCTTTTTTTTTTTTTTTAATCACATCTCACCAACAGTGCTGCCTGATACATGCTGGGGCCTCCAAGGAAACACAATAAATTCTATCCTACTTCCCAGGACCTTCTGGGTTCCCAGACAAATGGAGGCATACAGCCAAGGATACTGATAATGGCCAGGACACCATTAGCACTGAAAAGGAAACGCTGGAGGTGTCACCCATTGTTAGGGTCACAGGGACTGCAAATGAACCGTCAAATCAGACCCTTGCTGGCACCCAATTGTAACTGGCAGGTGGAGACAGAGACTGTCCTTGCTGCAGCCCATGGCTTGAAAGAGCAGAGGGAGGAGCCAGCCGGGATACATCTGCTGTCCTCACATTTACCAACCAGGGAACTCACCCTCCTCCCCAGAGATAAAAGGAGTTAAAGGTGGAGGCAGACCAGGGGACTACAGGGGACATCTCTCTCTAAGGAAAGCAGAGATAAATATATATCCTCTCTCTTTAAAAACTTCTACAAATAAGACTTATTTACTTTCATTTTATGTGTATTCCTGTTTTGTCGCCATGTAGGTGCACCGCTTTCATGCAGTGCCCACAAAAATCGGAAGAGGGCACCAGATCCCTCGGAACTGGAGTTAGAGACAGTTGTGAGCTACCCTGTGGGTGCTCGGAATTGTACCCCGATCCTCTGGAAGAGCCGTCAGTGCTCCTAACTGCTGAGCCATCTCTCCAGCTTAATATAGTTTCTCTTGACAGAGTGTAGCATTTCACAGCTCTCTGTATCATCAGTTCATCTAATCTGTTTTACAAAAATGAATTTAGACCACACGTCCAGCTTTTCTGCCTAACAACACGCTTTGAATATTTTTCCGTATTTCTGCATGTATACACTACTATTCTCTAAGTGGCTATGTGGTATTCTGTTGTTTGATTTGTCATGATTTATTAAGGCCCTCCTAGCTTTAAATACTTAAGTATTATGCATTTCTCCCACCATTACAATTGCTGTCTGTGCCGCCACTCAAAATCCTTCTGTGAATTCCTCAAAATGGTCATGGCAGTGAGATAGTGTTAAAAATGGTTATTGACTCAAAAGAGATGGTGGTACATTTAAGGTTTTTATTATCTTTTCCAGATTTCTATGCAGAAACGTGTGTTAAATTACATTTTTACCAATAGTATGTGGGAAAAAAATCTCTGATTATTTTGTCGATGTCATCTGTAAGTGGAGTGTGCACACTCAGCAAGCGCGAGGACGTGAGTTCAATTCCCAAGACCCACGTAAAAAGCTGGTGTGATGAGGAACGTTGTCAGTCCCTGCTCTGGGGAGGAGACCTCTCTGGGGCTCAAAGACCAGTCTAGTGTTCTTGGTAAACTCGGGGCCAGTAAGAGACCCTGTCCCCAGAACGAAGTGAAAAGGTGTATAGATTCTGTTTGTCATATTTGCATCCTATTGAGTTCAAGGGAATTTAGCTTTTAGAAGGGAGACATTGCCAGTTGGGACAGTAAAGATTACGCAAACTCTTCGCTGCTCACTTGGGAAGAGCCATCGAGACTTCCAGGACTGTCAGCAGTCACTGTAGTGTCCTTATCCACAAGGGCTTTCAGGGAGAATGGTGCAGTTTTCTTATGATACTCTTTATTTCAGTCCTAGAGCTATTTCACTTTTTATATCAATGCCCTCCAGGATGCTGCCTTTATGACATGTGTCGTCTGTCCTGGTCTTCTGCCACGCTCCCAGTCTTACCACGGAACGGATGATCTACTAAGGATTACAGAAGGGGCAATGCAAAACTGCACTTTTAAAATGCCTACCCCCAAAATCATGGTTTTAAGTTATTTTGAAGAAAAAGCTTTATATGCTGATTAAATCGAAAGATACTTAAAAAATTAAAGCTGTTTTCAATGCAAAATAAAAACTGAAGTAAAAACAAGGTGGATAGCACCTGAGGAATGGCACGTGAGGATAGCCTCTGACTTCCACATGCGTGCGCACACATGTGTAGTGGCACACACAAATGCACACACACGAACACACACAGTTTATGTGATGGGAAAACTTTCTGTTTTAACTTGTACTTCTTGGTTAACAAAGTTTGATACTGTGTGTTCAAACGCCATTCAGTTTCCGTCTTTTGTCTCATTTGCTTTTCTGGCAAAATGTATATTTCTGGACTAAAAAGATTTTTTTTTTTGAGACAGGGTTTCCCTGTGTAACAACCCTGGCTGTCCTGGAACTTGCTCTCACAGAGACCCTCCTATCTCTGCCTCCTAGTGCTGGGATTAAAGGCATGCCCCACCATCCAGCCACTAAAAAGTTCTCTGAGCCTGGTACACACCTCTGTGGTCTCAGGGGTGTGAAGTCAGGGGTGTGAAGACTGTGAATTCAAGGCCTGCCTGGCTGTATGAATAAGATCGTGTCTAAAAACAATCTTTGTATATAAAAGACAGCAGCTTATGTACTGCAATTTCCTCTCTAACTTGTAGTTCAGATTTTATTCAATTTCTCTGACCACAGGAAAAAGAGTTCCTGTGATCATGTTGATCAGGATAGTGACAAGAACCTTCTTTGACAGTGTCTCCATAGGCTCTTTTATTTCTAATTTAATTTCTAAAAGGAGGCCCTTTTAGATACTCATGAGCTCCAAATGGGGGCAATATGCTTTTTGTTTTGTGTTCTTGAGACGGAACTTGCCAGGTAGCCCAGGTGCGAGCCACAGCATCCAGCCTGAGGTCTACATTTGTTTCCCTATTCCCCTTGGGGAGTCGCGCTCCTCCCAGGTCTCTGTCTAATGTAGTCTAGACTCTCCTGTCTGGTTCCTCTTCTAGGCTCAGTTTAGGGAGTTCTTGGTGTTTGCTCTTAATAGTCTATAGAAGACGCAGTTTCACCCAAATGTGGTGGTGCTTGGGAGGCTGAGGTAGGAGGGCTGTTAAGAGTCTGAGATCAGCCTGGGCTACACAGTGACACTTTGTCTCAGAACAGCACCCTCCTAAACAAACAATCCAGCAAAACAGACAAAACAACAAACAAACAAAGCAAAAAGCAAGCGTAGCTCAGGGAGACCTAGTATTAGTGATCTGGAGCCCTCAATAATTGAGAGCTGGATGAGGTCATGAGCAGCTCTTGGAGGAGATAGGATGAGACTTCTGCAAGAATGGAGAGCCCTGGGAAACAGAGAGGATGTCCTCTCTGTGGGATGTGTGCATGTGTGTGTGCACGCACACGTGCATTCATGCGTGTGTACGCACAGCTGTGTTCCCATGTACACAGATGAGTGAATGTTAGCGTGACAGATGTACTGAGGATTTGCTGTGGTTAAGGTCCTGTTGTTGCTGTAACAAATGAACACAGACTTAGAGGCTTGAAACAACACAAATTCATTCTCTGAATTTTGGAGGTGGAAATGCTGAAATCCAGACGAGAACAGGGCTGCTGTCCTTTTTGGCAGCTGCCCCTACCCTCACAGCCCGTAGGATAGCAGTCATTCTCAAATCTCTTCTCCTCTCTGACCTCTGCTCCTGCACTTGAATCTTCTAGCACCTTTCTGTCTGCCCCTCTCCATGACGAGGAGGGAACAAGGGCCTTGCATATGGTAGACTAGTGTGGTCCTGCGTGAGGCTGCAGTTTAAGCCCTGTCTTCCTCTTCGATAAGGACTGTGTGACTACGCCTAGCTTTTGGGTGATCCAGGAAAACCTCTCCATCTCTCTATCGATCACATGATCCCCTTTGCCATGTAAAGTTACATGACCACAGGCTTTGGGGATTATGATGCTGGCGTCTTTGGGATCATTGTTACGTCAACATGGCGGGGTGCTACCTTCTCCTGCACTGCTGATTCAGCGAGAGGCAAGGGCGATCGATGATGGTGATGATGATGACAGTGTTTGTTCAGACGGTGACGGAACATTTTCAGGAACACACAAGACTTATTTCAAACTCATTAAAATGAAGATGAATAGCAAAGGGACTTTGAATAGAGCCCTGATTTCCCACTGACTAGCCATAGTTATAATGGCCTGCAGGCGACTTACCCCTCTTCTAAGGGCTTAGAACTCATGTCTGTCCTGAAATGTCAGCAAACAGGAAGAATTGGCTACATAACGGGTGAGTCAAGAACTGGGGATTTTTGTGGAGTTCTTCTTTTGGAGAAGTGCTTTCCAGCTCTGTAGTCTGGGATGAATTTACTAACTTGTCAAGAAATATTCATCTATTTATTTACTATTATTATTATTTTGATGAGGTTAGGGAGTATTGAGATGAGTCTCTTGTAACTTGGGTTGATCTTGAACTTGCTGTGCAGCAGAAGATGACCTGGAGCTCTTTATAAAAGTTATTTATTTTTTATTTAAGTGTATGCATGTATTTGACTGTTTCTCTGTGTGTGTGCCCTGTTCGTGGCTGCTGTGGGAGCCAGAAGAGTCCTCCTTGTTTCCTTCGATGGTCTTTCATTCATCACCCACCCGTGTGTTATTTCATCTCCATGGGTTTGTGTACTTTTTGTCTTTTCTTTTGCTATTGATTTCTAGCTTTATTCTGTCAGACAGAATACAAGGACACAAGGAACTGTTGCAATTTTGTATTTGTTGAGATTTACTTTTTGCTTCAGTACTCTGCAGATGTATATTATGTCTGTTGTGTATCTATGCTTCCATTTGACATCATTTTTTATTTTAAAAAGTATTTCTTTTTAATTATGTGTATGTGTGTGTTATCTCTCTCTCCCCNTCTCTCTCTCTCTCTCTCTCTCTCTCTCTCTGTGCGCTTGTTTGAGCACATACATACATTAGTGTGGGTGCCCATGGAGTTCAGAAGAGAGCACTGGAACTCCTGGAGCTGGAGTTACAGATGGTGGGGGAGCCATTCAGGCTGGGAACTGAACTCTCAGGTCTTCTGCAAGAGCACTAAAAACTCTTAACATTGAGACTTCTTTCCTGCCCTGCCCCTGAAGTCTGGATCTTCCTGCTTCCACCCTCACAATTCTGAGATTACAGATGTGAGCTGGCACACTGATTTGCTCTCTGGCAGAAGATAAGTGCTCAGGGGGAGCTATTCTATGTCTGTAGCTTCTGTGCAGCATCCAGAATGGAGGCAACCCAAGTGTAAGAGATGAGATGGTGGCTGTGTGTGTTAGCCGGAGCTAACTGTGAGCTTACTGTGGCTTCCTCGTCAGCACTTGCCAGGAGGTGAAGAAGCGTGCCAACAAGCCTAGACACAGCCTTGCTGGTGTCTCTCCAAACATGTCAAGTTCCTGTGGGACCCCTGGAAGGTCATCAGGGTCAGGGGGAAGTGGGTGGAGCTAAGCAGCATATTGACTGCCTTGGGGAAAACACACATACACATGATTAAAAAACTTATAAAATCAAATTTATATTTGCATAATATATTTCCCATAATTCTGCCTTTAATTATCACAGGATTATTATGTTTGTAACTTATTTAAAATTTTAATATCAGTATATGGTTGGCATTCAAAATATTATTATTATTATTATTATTAATGTTTTTGAGATAGGGTTTCTCTGTATAGCCCTGACTGTTCTGGAACTTGCTTTGTAGATGAGGCTGGCTTTGAACTCAGAGATCTACCTGTCTCTGCCTTCAGAATGCTGGGTTCAAAGATGTGTGCCACCAGGTCTGGCTTAAAAATTTTAATTCAATTTTAATTTTTTTGTGTGTAATATTATGCCTGCATGTAATCTATTCACTGTAGTAATGAGGAGCGGGCCTGCTTTTCATCCCGCCCCTCTCCCGGCCACCCAACTAGCTTCCATCCCGAAATAATCTCATGGAGATCTGTATTAATTAAATTGCTGCCTGGCCCATTATCTCCAGCCCCTTATTGGCTAACTCTCACATTAGTTTAACCCATCTCCATTAATGTGTATTGCCACTTGACTGTGGCTTA
>LOEQ01002861.1:128324-143644 GCA_001685075.1 Bramus lutescens | reverse complement strand
CTCAGAGAGGAGAGCCATGGCGTCTGCCACACTGCCTTCTTCCTCCCAGAATTCAGTTCTGCCCTATCACTAGGCAGTTTCTTTATTTGACCAATGAAAGCAACACATAGAAAGAAGACCCTCCCACACCAATTCACCATGTACATGTCAGGTGCCTGTAGAGACCAGAAGAGGGCATCAGATCCCCTGAAACTGGAGTTACAGATGGTTATGTGGGTGCTGGGAACTAAACCCATGTCCCTGTAAGAGCAGCAAGTGCTCTTAACTGCTGAACCATCTCTCTTTTTCCACAGACAGGGGCTTCCTTAAACTGCGCACATATGCACAGAGAAGTATATATATTATATATATAATTGCATTTATGTAGTGTGTGTGTATGCACACATGTGGAGGTACTCATGAAAGAGGACTACTTGCTGGAGTCAGGTCTCTCTTTCCACCGTGAGGGTTCTCAGGGTCAGGCTTGATGGCAAGCACATTTACCTGCTAAGTCATCTTGCTGGCCCCGGTCTCCGATTTATGAAACAGGGCTTTACTATACAGGCCAGGCTGACCTGGACTTGGGATCTTCCTCCTCAGCCTCCATATATATGGATTATAGACATGTACCTTTTTCATGTATGTATAGATTTTGTAATGTGTTAGTGTTTTACATGTTCTTAGTTGTTTTCTATTGAGTTCCTTTGATATGAGTCCTTTTTTTGAGATAGGGTTTCTCTGTGTAATAGCCTTGACTGTCTTGGAACTCACACTGTAAACCAGGTTGGCCTTGAACTCACAGAGATCTGCCTGTCTTGGCTTCTTGAGTGCTGGGATTAAAGGCATGCAACCTAGCATATGTGTCCTCTTTATCGTCCATGTTAATATGATACTTGTCAAGTTTGTTGTTTACCGTTGGTGGTACACTAATGCAGCAATTATGGAAATAATGATGGAAGCTCCTCAAAAAACCTAAAGTAAGAGTTACCAACTATGTGACCCAGCTCTTGGGTATATGTCTAAATATCTCTATGTCAACATACCATAGAGATACCTGCTTGTCCATGTTCAATGCTACATTTTTCACAATAGGAAGGAAATGAAACAACCCTAAATGTCCATAAACAGATGAAAAGATAAAGAAAATGTTTATAAGAAATATGTAAAATATATTTAGATAAATAGATAAAGAAAATATACAGAACAGAATTTTATATAGCTATAAGAGGAAACTGAAATCATGACATTTACAGGAAGCTGGACACTGTGGCACATACCTCTAATCCCAGCATGTGGGAAGGGGAAGCAGAAAAAAATCTGAGTTTTGAGGTCAGCCTTAGCTACAGTGAGATCTGGTCTCAAAGCAAACACACAAAGAGAAAAAAAGACATTTTCAGGAAAATGGCTACAACTGAAATCATTGAGTGATATAAGCCACGGTCAGACAGTTACCATGTGTTTTCTCTTATGCACAGCATAGAGATTAAGATTACACGTGTTTACATACATGTACATATATATGTATGAGTAGAAGTTTTGAAACTAGGAATGGGATTATGAGACGGGAGGGGAGAAGAGAAAGCAATAGAACAGATGTCGTGAGAAAATGGAGGGAGGCCAGTGAGATTGCTCAGTCAGTGAAGGTGCCTGCCCTAGAGACTGATGACTGCTGTAGGAAGTCTTACAGCCAGTGGTTACCTGCCCACTGGGGCGTAGCCTCTTATACTATATAAGCTGATGTAGAGCCTGCATCTGCTCTTTTTTTCCAGTTGCTGGGTTCGGTTTCTGTTCTCTGTTCAAGCAGAGGATTCTGATTTGTGAGTTTACCCCTAAATAAATAACAATCTATTTCTCAGTTCTGAGCTAATGTGGGATTTCTTTCAAGTGTCCTTCCACAGATGACTTGGGATCGTTGCTGGGACCCTCCTGGTGGAAGGGGAGAACTGATATGACTCCTGTAAGTTGCCCTTTGACTTCTGCATGGGTGCTATGGTGCTGAGATTGTGGTTTCTTTACAATAAAATAAATGCAAAATTGCTTTTAAAAAGAAAAGAAAGCAGAAGAGGGAACCACGTGGGATGGGAAGGAATCGGTTAGAATGGGCATTAGGGCATAGGGACATCCAGTAGGAGAGGTGATCAATTGAGAACAAAATACAATGACACACTTGCAAGAAAATGTCATAATGAAACCTATTACTTTGCATGGTAACTCTCCAAAACAAAATCAACCAACCAACCAACCAACCAACCAACCTACCAACCTACCAGCCAATCAACCTATCAACCAACCAACCAATCAGCTAACCTACCAACCAACCAGCCTACCAACCAACCTACCAACCAACCAACCAACCAACCAACCAACCAACCAACCATCCAACCAACCAACTTACCAGCCAACCAACCAACCAACCAACCAGCCTACCAACTTAGCTATCAACCAACCTAACAACCAACCAACCTACCAACACAAAACAAACAAACAACAACAAAAATAAAAAAGAAAACAGTCAACTTCAGTAGGTTTAGAACTGGAGTTCCAGTATGCATTGAGTGAACAATGAATTCAGCATGAGTCTTCCCTGAGCATGAGTCACTTAGGGGTTGGTGTCCTGATGTGAGATTCCCCTCTGTATACTGTGAATTCCAAGCAGATACAGGAGGGGAGAGTAGGCAGAGTCAATGAGATGCCATGTAGCTACTGCAAAAGACAGATATGCTGGAACCTTGCTGATAAACCATGAGCCTCTTGGTAAAGTATAAAATAATAGAAATGGCTTAGTTTAAGATGTAAGAGCTAACTAGAAATACGCTTAAGCTATTGGCCAAATGCTATTGCAAATAATATAGTTTCTGTGTGATTATTTTGGGTCTGGGAGGCCAGGAACGAATGAGCAGCCTCCAAAAACAGTAGCCTATGCTTGGTAACTCTCCGAGTCTTATGATCTGCATCACACATGTGTAACTTAGACCCTTATTGGGTCCAACACAGATTTAGGAGATCCGTTCTCTGTTCTCCAGGCTCTTCAGCATCCTGTAGAGGTAACCACCTGTTAGTTTCCTGTGCAGTTATGCATGGCTGGACTGCTGTGGAGCTCACAGTGACAGGAGGTAAGAGAGGAAAATATAGTTCTTTTTCTCTCTCTTTTTCTGGAACACAAGGATAGCACATCTTATGGTTAGAGAGATGAGGTTTTGGATGATGGGAGTGGTGACTCCATAGCTCAGCAAGCAGGACTGGCCTGAGGTTGGTGCATAAATATAAATAAGCGGTTGCTGTGTTAGTTTGGTTCTCTGTTACTGTGATGAATACCATGAGCAACAGCAACTTAGGGAGGACATGGTTTATTTGTTTTACAGGATACAGTTCATCATGGAGGAAAGTCAAAGTAGGGACCTGGAGGCAGGAACTGAAGCGGAGACCATGGAGGAACATTGCTTACTGGCTTGTTTTCTGTTGCTTGCTCAGCCTGATTTCTTATGTAACCCAGGACCACCTGCCAAGGGTAGCCCTGTCCATAGTGGCCTGTGCCCCTCCATGCCAGTCATTTAGCAAGGAATTTCTCCACAGACCAGTTTGATGGAGGTGATTCCTCAATTAGCTTCCCTCTTCCCAGATGACTCTAGTTTGTGTCAGGTTGACAAAAAACTAAGCAGCCAGTTGTTTACCCACATTCTCTGGAACACAGGCGTCTTCTTTTTTTCTTAGTAATCTGAGCAGAAAATGGAGGGTTCCCTTGAAGGGTCACTATTTGTGTCTGTCTCAGTCTCCTGATGTGGGACCCTCTGTGAGAGAGCTGCAGGAGAAAAGAGGACACAGTTCACCATATGCCGAGGGTCTACAAGCCTTGGATACCTTTTCTGCTTCTCCCTCCTACTCCCCACTTTTGTCTTCTGGGAGAATTTTATACTGTAACCAGCAGGGAAGAGTCTAGGATGCAGTTTCCTCCATCTGGATTAGCACTTGGAGTCCTCACACTTCCGAATGACCTGCTCAGTCTGCATCTGCTTCAGAGGCATCAGCCATTTAATTCATCATTTCCTGGTGCTTCCTGCCTGGTCCCCCTTTCCCTCTCTCTCCAGCTTCACTCATGGAAAAGCTTTGGCGCCTCTTGAGCCTGGGCAGAGAACTTTGGGCCACACTCAGTCTCTGCCGTGATACTTTCTGGAACACAGACTGCACAGAGATCCCAAGGTTCTCTTCCCTTGGGTTGTTTGCAGCAGCCATTGTCATTGTGTGCATGTGCCCATGTGTATGTGTGCACATGTGTGTGTGTAGTCTCTTGAGTTCAAGGTCTAGCTCTCCAACACTGTGTATCCTTCAAAACACCTTGGTTTTAGAAACTCAGGGACCTTTACAAAGAGGATAGTAGAGATATTTTCTAAAGTCTCTTTGGTTCTGAATACGGGTGTGCAGGAGTGGCCTGAAGGTGATCTTTTCTGGATTCCTATGTACATTGTATCATGTAGGATTTGGTCTTCCATTTACCCTTGTCTTTGTTTATGAAAGATTTTTTGTTTTGCTTTCCCTTGCTCTATTGTGTATTTGATCTGAACCTTCCTATAGAATGTGGAGTTTTTATTCAATTGATATCTTATAATCCAGGTGGGTGGACATATATGTGCACATCCCACCCAGGAAGTGAGCTGCATCAGGAAGTGAGCCTACATCAGGAAGTGAGCTGCATCAGGAAGTAAGCCTGCATCAGGAAGAGAGCCTGCATCAGGAAGTGAGCCTGCAACAGGAAGTGAGCCTGCATCAGGAAGTGAGCCTGCATCAGGAAGTGAGCTGCATCAGGAAGTGAGCTGCATCAGGAAGTGAGCCTGTATCAGGAAGTGAGCCTGCATCAGAAGATGAGCTGCATCAGGAAGAGAGCCTGCATCAGGAAGTGAGCCTGAATCAGGAAGTGAGCTGCATCAGGAAGTGAGCCTGCATCAGGAAGTGAGCCTACATCAGGAAGTGAGCTGCATCAGGAAGTGAGCTGCATTAGGAAGTGAGCCTACATCAGGAAATGAGCTGCATCAGGAAGTGAGCTGCATCACGAAGTGAGCCTACATCAGGAAGTGAGCCTGCATCAGAAGATGAGCTGCATCAGGAAGTGAGCCTGCATCAGAAGATGAGCTGCATCAGGAAGTGAGCCTGCATCAGGAAGTGAGCCTTCATCAGGAAGTGAGCTGCATCAGGAAGTGAGCCTGCATCAGGAAGAGAGCCTGCATCAGGAAGTGAGCCTGCATTAGAAGATGAGCTGCATCAGGAAGTGAGCCTGCATCAGGAAGAGAGCCTGCATCAGGAAGTGAGCCTACATCAAGAAGTGAGCTGCACCAGGAAGTGATCCATTTCCCATTTGTATCACCCTTCTTTCTGAACACCCACGAACTCTGATGGAGAGAGAAGTGTGGGGACTACACAAATTCAGAGGAAAAATTTCAAGTTCAGCTCCACCCCAACTCCTGTCCATTTTCCCCTGAGTAAGGCTCTCACTCTGCAGCCCAGGCTGGCTTGAACTCTAGACCATCCTCCTGCTTCAGCCTTTCAAGTGCTGGGATTATAGACGTGAGCCCTCACACTCAGCCAGCTTCCTTCTGGACTGCCTTTTGCCATTAGCCCTGACATTAACTATGCCCCCAAGGAGGAGGTGGTTTCTCTTCGGGAGGGTGGGGGCAGGTATGTACATCCCTAGAATTTCCCTGACTGTTTTGGAGCCTTCAGCTAAAGGAGGGCACATTTGTATGCTGGTCACATGGCCAGGCAGATGGCAATTTTCTGAGGTGCTTGTTTTCCAGCTGTTTGTGCCCCCCATGGAGGGCAGAGTGCACATGAATACATAGAGAAAACCCCCCACAAACTCTGTTTAGGATGCTAGTAAGTAGACAAGTAGAATAAATGTTGAACAAAAATCAGTGCCTAGGGATATTTGTGTGTATGTCATATTTTGCCCAGTGTGCATGTATTAAGCTTTCACTGGGAAGGGTGAATTGGCATTAACTTAATCTGGTGCCATGCTCAGAAGTCCCTGGGCCCATTTTCCATTTGGAGTGAAATCAAGGAGATTAGGATGTGAGCCTGGTCCTTTATTTTCTTTTCTCCCGTACCTTGTGAAAGACAAGCTTCTTGTGTTTCGGGGTGATGTAATTTTCTTCATGGGAGAAGAGCGTAAGATTAGTGCTTGCCTCCCACCTCTGAATCTGCCTTTTGATTCAATTATCCTGTAGGAGCGATCTTTTTGTCGAGTGTTCTGTTGTAGCTTTAATGCCATTTCTGATTTTGCCTATGTGGACAGGGCCTGAGTCTCCTCCAAGTGTTCAATTAGGATAAGTTACGAGAACAAAGTGGGGGAAGTGACATCGGATATTATACCAAAGCCATGTATGCTATCAAATAATGATGTCTCTTTTCTAGAAACACATAATTATATTTGGAATTCATGATAACATTCTCCAGTATTTCAAAATCCAGACCACAAACAGATAAAATATCAGGGGGAGGCAAATGCTTTTGATGTGTCAGAACCCATTTCTTTTCTAAGTCATTGTGCTTTGTCTAATGGTAAGTGAACGGGCGCTTATCAAAACATAAGAAGGTGTTATTCAAATGCTCCACTCTGAACATTTGCCCAGATTTAGTTTAATATACTCTGTCAGCATGAAGAATGCTGAGAAAGGGTAGCAGAGAGACACAGGAAGAGATTGGAAACCTAAATTAGGCATTGCCCCTAAAGATTTTAAAAATGTTTATTTAAGTTATAGAAATAATACATGAGCAGTTACTTAATGTGAAAATATGAAAATAATACTTGTTTAAATATATTCCAACATGAAGTAAAAAAAATTCTGTGAGCAATTTGGGAATCTATCTTTTCATAGCTAATGCCTATAATTTAGCATTTTTTATAATAAACTAATTTTTATAGCTGCCTGTTAAAGTATGTCATTTGTTATTTCAGTTTCTCTTTCTAAATTTTGCCTTTTGGTTTGCCTTCTTTAGCAAGGAGATTTATTATATAATTTTCTAAAGCGTAGCACTTACTTTTTTGCCCATTGATGTCTCTATTTTTGCGATTTGCTTTGGTGAATCAATCACTGTTGTGTCTTGTACTTTTTTTCCCACATGTGTCTTAATCTCCTGCCAAATTGTAAGCTCCTCGGATAGTGCAAGTCTGAATCCTGAGTTTTCTTGTTCTACGTCATTGAACGAATATTGCGTACAGTAGTAAATACTTTCACTCGATAGACATGATAGACATGCAGATAAATGTTAGATTAATTCTGCTAATTAATTAACTTACTTAATGTTATTTTCAGGAGATGGTGGTGGTGGTACAAGTCTTTGCTATTTCTAGCCAACAGTTATAACTTGACTTGACTGTACTCTCCTTCTCTCTCTCCCCCCTCTCTGTCTCCCCCTCTCTGTCTTAGAGAGAGAGAGAGAGAGAGACTCTCTCTCTCTCTTTCTCTCAAGGAAGGTCTTATTTGAGTTCATGCTTTAATAAGGGATTTATTACTATCAGGCAGGCATGGCAGAAGGACCAAAGGCGCTGGACACATGCCTGGCATCCAGGACTCATGATAGAGTCATCTGGGCTCTGGAGGCTTTGGGTAGTCCTGCCTCTCCAGCTCTGCTGCCTAGAGAGCAGCATACGTATAGCTCTTGGGACCAGCTCCACTCTATATCTACAGTTTTCTTTGGTGGATGTCCGCGTGGTCTCGGCATCTCTGGTATCCTGGTGTCTCCAGCTTCATGCATTACCTCTCAGGGCCTCCTCCTCCTTGCAGGGAGCCCATCCTTACCACACACTACCTGGCGTCAGAAGATTGATGGAACCCTGATCTAGGTCTCCATGGTCTGTTCACTGCTACATGTGCATGTCTGCAGAGCCAACACCATGTCGACAGCACTGCCAGATCCTGCTACCAGCTCCCTTCTATCACAGTGGCACAGGGAACCCTTCCGCCATTCTCAGGCCATTCCTAAAGAATCCGAGTATTCACAAGTTAGAGCCTTTAGTGGGTGGGGCCTTGCTCTCAGTGTCCCAGTGCAGAACAAGAAGTTTCTCTTTAATGATGCAAGTCTGTCTGTCAATCATAGTTGCTTTCCCAGCATTCCCCGTCTATGGCTACAAACCTGCTCTTGCCCCTTTCCTTGCAGAGCTGCACATTTTGTATCTTTCTGATGCATTTGTTGTCTTCCGCTGTGGGCCTGGTTATAGTTATTGCAGTAAGCAGTGCCACAATGTAGTATTGGATGTTACATTGTCTTGAAATTTTCTCTACTGAACAACTTAACCAATTGCCTTTAATTCAGTCTCACTCAAGTTCTCAGGACATAGGCAGAACACAGGCAGATTCTTTGTCAGAGTGTAACGTGAATGGCATCTAGTGTAGTTTCCAACAGCTTTGTTCTCTGAAATCTCATGATCCAGGCCTCCTCTTCATTTCTCTTTGCATTCTGGCTTCCCAAATTCCTACCTGAGTGGCCCTTTAAGCTCTACTTTCTAGAATTTCACTAACGGCTGCTCCAAACTCTTCTGCATTCTCCTCACAAACCAGTTCCAGAGCCCCAAGCACCCCACAGTCAGGTTTACCCTAGCAATGGCCCCACTGCTCAATGCAAATTTCCTGTGCTCACTACTTTTCTTGTTGTTATGAGACAATGTTGGACAAATCCAGTAGAACAGGCAGGTTTACTTTCGGTTAATGGTTTTAACAAGGGGCACAGTCCATCACGGTGGGGAAGGTACGGCGCCTGGTGGCTGGCACATTTCCTCTGCAGCTGGGAAGTAAGAATAAGGTAGAAGTGGCGGCATGTGTCTATAATCTCAGCATGTGAGGGGCTGGGGCAGAAGCCTTGCTAGATAAACATTCGCTAGAATCTCATTCACTAGAGTGAGATGCAGTCTCAAAACAAAAAAGAAGCAAAGAAGCGATGTGCTGATCTGTTGAGTTTCACCTTTTGAAGATTTTGGAGAAAGGGAAATTAAATGAAGCATTGAGGTTTGAAAGTGGGGTAGAGACCAAGTGCCTCTTTCCTGGGATGCCCCTCTCACCTCCTCACGTGGTCCCCAACTCTGCAGTTAGGGCAGGGGCAGGATGAGCACACCCTTCTCTGTAGAGAAGAATTGGGGAGTGTCAAAGTCTGCTGACGTCCAAGAACTGGGGTCTCAGACTGATGCCACAGAGCAATTCTGTCAGTGGTGACAAGGACAGAGACATAGCTCTTTGTGTCCACTGTCCACAGCAGTCCTAGCGAGTCTCTTAATTTTTTAGAGACCTCAGCTTAGGGACCACCAGATCCTTGGCTTAGATGGCAGAAAGGGATTTCAGGATGAGCCAGTGTGAAGCAGAGTTGGGATTTATTGAGAGATTTCAATAGTAGAGCTTCCCCATGAGAAAGAGAGGCACCCGGGAAGACAGTAATAAGACAGGAGAGTAAGGCTGTGGACTGAGAGGCACTCTACACAATAGCCGTTGTCTTTACACAAGAAACATATAGGATTTGTTATTTCTACTGTCATTATCTTCAAAAGGTTGTTAAGGAACTTAGGTGAGATCACAGGGTGGATCTGGAGGTGACCTGGCAGGACTATGATTGACAGTGTGAGAGTCTAAGTCTCAGACACGGGAAGGTGGGACAGCTTCTTTATAAACAAGTTAATAGTCCCATTGGAGATTCTCAGAAAACTTGTGGGAGGGAAATGAGGACCTACCCAAGGTCATGTGCATTCAGACCTTAAGCCTGGTTCATTGCTGCTTAAGATAAAATGTTTGTCTATGAAAAGAATGTCAAATCTTTGTCAGCATCCTTAACAGCAAATGCTCACTGTGTTGGAATTCTTGTTTGTTCTCTGGTGAAAGTTCTTCTGGTGAAAAACTCTGAGATTCTTGTCCTTTCCTACCTTGCCATCATTATCCCTGTCTGTCTGTCTGTCTGTCTTTCTAATCTATCTATCTCATTTCAGGTTTTTGTTCATTTTATTCATATAGGTTTAAGTCAGATTATATAATTATGGTTGAACTGGGTTTCCTATCCTAAGGATAAAAATTGCTTTTATGTTATTAAGAAAGGTTCTAGGGGCTGGAGAGCTGGCTCAGTGGCTAAGAGTGCTTGCTGCTCTTCCAGAGGACCTGAGAATTCCCATCACCCACAGTAGGTGACTCACAACTGCCTGCAACTCCAGCCCCAAGGGATTGGACCAACACTGTCTTCTGACCTCAGTGGGCACCTGTAGACACATGATGTGTGTATGTGCACTCGACCACACACACATACATAAATTGAAAATTGTAATAAGATAGACAAGTACATGTAAATGAGACACCCCATATGAGAGTTTCTTTTGGAGAATCATAGTCCCCATAATTGTTACATAACCTACAAAAAACAGTTTGTTTTTCAATGTATGTTGTCCTGGCTAGTTTTATGTCAACAACTGAGGAAATGCTGCCATCAGATCTAGGATTTTCTCAATTAGTGATTGATGGGGGAAGGCCCAGGGCCATTGTGGGTGGGGCTGTCCCTGGGCTGGTGGTCCTGGGTTCTTTGAGAAAGCAGGCTGAGCAAGCCATAGGGAGCAAGCCAGTAAGCAGCACCCCTCCATGACCTCTGCCTCAGCTCCAACCTCCAGGTTCCTGCCTGCTTGAGTTCCTGTCCTGCCTTCCTTTGGCGATGAACAGTGCTGTGGAGGTATAAGCCAAATAAACCCTTTCCTCCCCAACTTGCTTTGGTGGTGGTGTTTTGTTGCAGCAGTAGAAACCCTGAGTCGTAAGTTGACAGTCTGATGAGGTACTCCGTGGAATGAATGGATGAGATAGGCACGGTGGTTGGTATGGGCAGAGGCAGGAGGATTGTGAGTTACGGGCCAACCTGAGCTATAGTAGAGTAAGACTTTAAATGCTGGGCAGTGATGGTGCACGTCTTTAATCCCAGCACTCAGGAGGCAAGGGCAGGTGGATCTCTGAGTTCCAGGACAGCCAAGGCTACACAGAGGAATCTTGCCTCAAAAAACAAAACAAACAAAAAAAGACTTTAAAAGACAAACGAAACAAATATCAGAATCAAGCAAACAAATAAACAACAACCCTCCAACCCCAAAACAACAACAACAGTAATGATTTTAGCCACATAAGGCTGATATTTCTGGGTTCTAGGGGCCATGCACGTGCCTCAGGCAGAAGTTCCTAATTGCCCCTGGGGATGTTAAAGTGCACCGCGTGACCAATGTGTGGTGTGGATTCCATCATCCACGTATGACTCAGCTAAGCCCTTACGTGCACGCGTGAGCACCGTTACCTGCGTATGACGTAGCCATGTCAACCCCCTGTGCGCAAGCGCCAGGCAGCTTTTAAAAGCTGGACTCACCAACTTCCTCTAGCTCTCTGTACACTGACTTCCCCAGGCCTGTACATGCCCCCTCTAATAAACTCCTAAGTGGGTTTGTTGCGTGTTCTGTTTTTCCTTCTCACTCGTATTGCGCCAGGTAATTTCAACAACAACAACAACAAAACCTCCATAAAGAGAGAGAAGAAAATGTAACCATGATTTCAAGGAAAATCTAATAAAGCTTGGCAGTAGCTCCCTATGGCTCCCTAGTTGAATTTTTTGGATAACAGGGATGAAGAAAACAATGAAGATGAAATTCCAGGAAATAACCCAATCAGGTGTTGCTTAATGGGATCTACTGTCATTAAAATCCAATTCGATTCCTTTGGAGAGTGAAATACCACAAGTGCAGCCACACCGGAATGACTCTTGGAAGACGGAATTTGTATAAGCTGGGTTAATTCCTTGAGCACCAATTTAAATAAAAATCGATAAAACATGAGGAGTTTGGCAGGCGTGAAGGCCTGGGATGGCAGCGACGACACCAGAAGGTGCCTTTCCTGCCAAAGGGAATTGGCATAGGATGCAGCTTCAGAGCCCACATCCTGGGAAACACAGGCTGTGGAGACAGAAGATGGATCACCTGTGTCCAGCTGTGGTGCAGGAGCCCTGCAGACCCGTGCAGCTCATGGGGGACCTGACCCTCTGAGCCGCACATGTGGCTGTGTGGGCAGAAATGCCTGCTTCTTACTGAGTAGAGTTGTGCTTCCCCTTGGCTGGTGAGGTTATAATTTTGGAAAACACATCAGCAAACGAGTTTCTTCGGGACAAGCAACTTGAACAGGGTCCCTCTCAATGTAGCAGTTAGGGAGTGGCTCAGTGATGCCCCCGGAGGTCTGAAAAAGTTAGGAGTCTCTGCAGGGGCCCATTGGACTTGTCATGGGCTGGGCTGGAGATATTGCGGGGATTGGGTTAGGAGATATTGGGGGATTGGTTAGGAAACTCTAATTACGAGGACAAGGCCTTGCACTTGACCTATTTTGATAATTGGCAATAATGAGCAGGGAGTGGGATATTTGTTCCTGCTTGGCAAATTCTTGTAGGATGCCATAGGCAAAGTGAGATTTCAAAGGCATGGTTATGTTGTTCTTGACAAGTTTTTAATTACATCACATACAAAAAAAATGGTTGGCATACTCTTTAGGATTTTAATGCACCCAGTAATAAGACCCGATAAGAATCCACACTAGCTTTGAATGTGTTGCCTGTGTATGGGGTAAGATGCTTTGGCTGAAAGGTTCGCAGGGTCCATGTCAGAATAATAGAAACAAGGTAGACAATCTTGGGTAATTAGAACCTCAAGTTGGGTCCTGGGCAAGTAAGCTGTCTGTTGCTGGGTAAACCAGGAAGGGTGCACTCCCTATGACTAGACAGAGGGTAGGGATCTTGGTGCTATATCCTACCTGGGTGCTATATCATCCCAGTACACATAATTAAAACAATTATCCAAAATGCATTTATTTAAAGGGATTTGGTGGTCTCTTGGGCCATGAATGCACTGTGGTCCTTTTTCTTTAGCCCCATCTCGGATGTTGTGGACCATATTAACTGTGTGCTAAGTGAAATAAACTGATTACAAAAGTCAAATTCTGTAGGTCCGCAGTCCCTGTAATCCCAGCACTAGGGAGGCTGAGACGGGAGGATTGGGAGTAATGAGGCCCTGTCTCAAAAGCAACTAACAAATCAATCAGACAACCAAAGATAACAATAAAATGAAATGGAAGGGCTGGAGAGATGGCTCGGATGGTAAGAGCATTTGCTGCCCAAGAGGAGCAAATTCCAGGTCGAGAGCATGCATTCCAGCACCCTCACAAAGTTGGCTATTGGCTTGCCTGAAATCCAGGCACCAGTGGTGGGGGGTTGAGACTGGATCATTGGGACTTGCTGGCTTCAGTCCTAGACAAAAGAAGACAGGGCAAGGCAAGACAAAACAAATCACAAGCCCCAGGTTCAGGGAGAGACCCTTCTTCTTGGCAATAAGACAGAGAGGATGGAGGGAGATACCCGGTGACATCCACTAGCTTCTGTGCACACACAGGTATACAGTTGCGCACCTGCTTGTGTGTGTGCGTGTGTGTGAGTAGCTTCTGTGCCTACCCAGGCATGCACCTGCTCATGCATGTGCATGTGTACATGTGTGTGTTTACTAACGAAGTCCAACCAACCCTCCCTCTCTCCTGTACTATCTTCATAAGATGTCTGCAGTAGCCCTTACCCCTCCCCCCCGTACCTCCATATATGATCCCTCACTGATGCAGTTACTTTTGTGGAGATAAAGTAGAAGGTGGTTGCCAAGATCTGGAAATGGGTAGAGGAGAGCTGTCACTTAAAGGGTAGAGTGTCTGTTCTGCAGGATGAAGAAGTTCTGGTAGCCTCTCTCTGAACAATGTGAGTGGGCTTAGCACGGCTGAACTGTAATGTAAAATAATGATTAAGATGGCATTTAATATTATTTACTTTTTTCTTTCTTTCTTTTTGAGATTATAATGTAATTACATTTCTTTCCTCCCTTACTCTCCCATTGAGCACTCCTTGCTGTCTTTCAAATTCATGGCCCACTATCCAATAGTTGGTGTTCGATCACCAGGCATTTCTGCCTTGAACAGCTGCGGAGGCGATCCCCACTTCCTGAGAAGAGGGAGGATTCACCAGCATGCAGCCCAGTCCTACTTTTCTCTCATTTATAGCGCTTGTTTATGTTCTGAGATCACCGCAAGTCAGTCGTTAGTGTGAAAACCAAGACTTCCCAGGTCTAGGTCTCTCTTTCAAAGCAAGAAGTCTCTGTTCTGAGGCCTCTTTTCTCTTTTTATTCTGGGCTGTGAAGTCTCTTTAGTCAATGTATATAGAAAGCTATCCTTGATGCCCAAAGTGAGGTCTGGATGAAGAACCAAGAAGCATGCTGGGAAGGCCCTCCGGTAGCCTGACATGTCCATAGTCTCCACTTAGCACTCCTGAAATGCAGGGTTAACGTCTTTTGCTTGTATCTCAGGGCACCGCCGGCCCAATAGGAGCAACTAAAACATGTTTGAATCGAGGAACGGGAATGAATGAGTTGGGTGCCGCGACTATTCCTTCCTCCACGTAAAATAGGGTTAATAGTTTTTAGGGGATGATTGTAAATCTATCCCTCAAATTAGGCTTTAAAGTATCACTCATATTTCCTTTGGGTGTCCCATTTGCTCTTGGGGTAGGCCGTCTGGTGGCTGTTCCACCGTGGGCACTGGCTACGGGCTGGCTTTTTCTAAGGCATTGGCTTCTTGCCTCGCTTACGTCATGAAATGGAAAGGGACTGCCTTTGTTAAGGGGATTTTCAGGTGCGGTTTGCTGGGAAGGGTTCGTCCCTTCCTGGGCCCCCCAGATCCTCTGAGTACTTAATTCACGTTGCTTACTCTGTAGGCTGGCCCTGGTAAGCCTGGCTCTGCCCGCACTGTCAGGCTGTCAGGAGGATGGAGTGGAATGACGGACAGAGGACTTTGAAAGTTAAAAAGCTTCTCACGGATGCAGACTGTTAATCCTCAGCCATCAGAGAGGTACTTCCCTTTAAAGCAGCCCCACCTCTGAGGAGATGCGGAGGATATGGGAACAATCTGGGAAGAAGCATCACTTATGGGTTCCTTGATTTAGAGGGAGCAAAGTCCCAATAGTGTGCGCTGAGTGTGCAAGATGTAAAGCTATTGTTAGATCGCCCTCCCACCTCCCATCCCACTCCAAACCTCCAACACACACACGGGGTAGGTCCACCAGTGGATAATGGGGTGGGGGGTGCAGCGGGACAGCCTGTCTTTGTGCTTATGTCTTGTTACTTCAGGACAAGTTTTAGCTTGGAGCCAGTTTTAAGCTTCTGGAGGTTGGATGAATGGATTCCCTGCATTTGATTTGGTTGTGTGAGGGGAGAAGAGCTTCTTCAGGGACAAAGTGGGGGCAAGTGAGGCTAGTTGGGAGCTGGGAGGAGATGCGAGCCA
>LOEQ01002861.1:106106-128122 GCA_001685075.1 Bramus lutescens | reverse complement strand
TGGCTGGAGTTTGCTGTGTAGACAAGGCTGGTCTTGAGCTGGCAGAGGTCTGTCTGCCTCTGCTGGTATTAAAGACTTGGCCCACCATCCCTGAGCTTCCGAGGCTTCTCAGTGTAGGCCTAATCTCTCCAGGTTTGGGCAAAACACAGGAAACACATTTCAAAGGAGGTGGTGTGTGTCTGCTGGGGAGGTGTTCTGCCCTTAGAGGCGGCCATTTCCAAAGCTGGTTTAAAGGAGAAGAGAGAGGTCCCTGAAATCCATTTCCCTCCTCTATACTTTCACCCTTTCCTTGTGTGAGGCCCGAAGACGTGAGTTCTAGTGCAAGCTGGCCACAGCTGGCACGTGGAGACTGCTGTCCTGGAGAACAGTCCTGCAGGGGTAGGGTCTTGCTGGCAGCTGTAGGGGGATGTGTTCACATCAGGAAACAACCTTCTTTCTAACAGTATTATAAGAGAGATAATCTTCTGGGTTCTGGAACCTTCTAGAGCATTGTGGAATACCCCCAGGAGATGACTCAGTTCTTTCCACAGAGTTCCCCTTCCTCCTTTGTCATTGCTATTCACATCCACTCACCCTTCAGGGCTCTCTGTTCAAATCCCACCCTCTCTTACACTTCTGGAACAGTTTGCACTTTGTACACACGCAGCACACGAATGGCCTTTGGTTACCTGAAACTCCACTGACAGTTTATTGATAGCTTGCCAGCTTACTTTGAGTGTCTTCAGGACTCTCCTCTGTCTGTACAGTCTATTTAATAATAATAATAATAATAATAATAATAATAATAATAATAATAAAGTTTTTCAAGATAGGGTTTCTCTGTGTAGTCCTGGCTATCCTGGAACTACTCTGAAGACCAGGCTGGCCTGGAACTCCCAGAAATCTGCCTGCCTCTGCCTTTCTAGTGTCAGGATTAAAAGTGTGTATCACCACTGCCAACACAGGTTGTATTCTTAAAACTGACTTCTTTTGAACAACCCCATTTTATACTGAACACTGCTGCTTAAAAACCCACTGCTCTTCTTCATTCCTATTTGTGAGTGGTTACAGGCCCTGGAAGGGGAGACATGACCCCAAGGGGAAAGGAAGTCTTACCCTCTTTCTATCACCCAGAAATCCATCAGGGCTGGCTCATGCCTGGAAGTTCTCGCAGGCACGTGTTGTCCCTTTGCGATCTCGTGTCTTTTTTTCTGTCTGTTCCGAAACAGCTGGAATAGCAAGGGAGACATGCAGCCTAGTCAGAGTCCCGGGGCCTGTCCTGGGCATGGGAGACAGTCTCTTGTAATTTAGCCCCACTAGGGAAGCTGCATGGTCGTCACCATGGAAAGGGAATCAAACAGCACATAGATTGAGATTCTCTCATCACACCCCTGGTCTGGACATAGACTTTACAGTGTGATGTTCTAGGAGGAACGGCCAGTGCTGTGTCTTTCTTCTGGTCCTCTGAGATTTTAATGATTTCTACACCTGCTGGCGCTCATTTACTAGCTGGGTGTCCCAAACACTCAGCTTCCCTCTGCATCCAGACCGGCAGTCAGGCTTTGTCAGGGGGTTGCAGGATCACGTCTATTCCTTCTGCCCCAAGATGGCAAGTAGCGAGTGGGGGACTGTGTGGAGCTGAGAAAGGCCAGCCTGATCTCTCTGTGGGCACTTTACCCTCCAGAGGTCCCTGTGGACTCAGATGGAGGGAACAGGGCTCGGGTCATACGTGGGCTTGGNGGCTCCCCCCCCCCACTTCTGTTCCAGTTTCTCCTGGGAACACTTGACTTCAGTGGACCTGGAAAGTCAGCTGTGGTCCCAGAACCTGACTCTGGGGAACCCAGCTGGGGAACTGCAGCAGGAGTGGACCGTGACAGTGATAGGCTGGAGGTCACAGGTGACCCCAGTCATGATTGACATAGTGCTGAGCTGAGTCTTGACTGTGGGCTCATGACCTGTACACAGGTGCCAGATGACCCGAGGATCTGCTCACCAGCAAGGCTATGCAACTGGCAGTTTGGAGAGGACTCCGCAGGGTTGAGGCTAGAAATCTGGGTGGCAAAAATCAGTTTGAGTAGTTCAGGCCAAAGTGCCCCTGGTTGGCAGAGGGTTGGTACGTGGATTTCTGTGGTTTCTAAGGCTGGAGACTGGCACCGTCCGTAAGTTAGTTAGGTCGCTCTCTGAGTCAGAGATTCCTCACACGGCTACGCCCCTGAAATGCAGCTCCTGGTGCCACATGAAAGGGTGCACTCTTAGGCGGGACACTTTCTATGCCTTCACGGGAAATCCGCACTCTCTGCCCTTCCCTGTGGTACTCAGGTGTGTGGTGGATTCCTCCTGTGTGAATGAATAGAAAATAAAGTCTCACATTATTTCCCAGAAATTCTAAATGTACTCCGCAGACACTCGGTCAGCTGTGACCACGCAGAATCTCTCTCTTTCTTCCCTCCTCCCACTTACCTGCTTTTTTTTTTTTATCACTATCGCATGAGTCAGAATGGGTGTATCACTTTTAATTACGGTTGATTACCATTCATGTTGGAACAGCTACCTTGTAATGCCATCTCCTATCAGGAAATAAATGCCGACTTAGTGACCTGCGGGAGAGAGCTGGCGACCCTTCTCACTGGGGAGACGGCAGCCAGCCGCCTGGCGCTTGTTGAATTAAGAAGTGTGACTACAGTAATTAGCAGGCGCTCTCGGGCACGGGCTAGAGTAGATTCCGGGCGAGCACAGTTGCCACGCACGCTGACCTCAGCGCGGAAGAAAGGAGGGATTTGGGATTGGGGCCTAGAGGGCTGGGGCAGGGGTCACAAGAAAGAAAGTCAATAGCAGAAACCAATTTGATGTCTCTGAGCTTGTAATAGGGTTTCCTGTGGGCTTGTGGACCTTGGAGGTGTCACCTGTGTACGAGCTTGTTGACAATTCTACAGCCTGGGAGGTGTACCTGGACCGGAAGAGTTAAGTCTTGATTGTTTTGCCTGTAATATGTGCTTAATGGAACACAAGCGAAAGGAAGAGACGCGGTGTTAAAATAGAGCGGGCCACAGATGGGAATGCTACGTGATTACTAGCAGTTGTACAATTTATGGAAAAAATGTGCACACAGATCCTCTAGGAAGTGTAAATAAAACAGATGGATTTACGGGGAGGGGGTGTTTAACTCACCCAGCTCCCATATCAACAAACGCTGCCCTCAAGGTAAATTGAGAAAAAAAAAAGTTCTGAGCTTGTATTAGTCACACCCATTTATTTTTGGCAAATTTGTGTGCTATTTGGAAGTTGGCAAGAACAAGAACGTTAGGGCCAACATTTGGTCTTGCTTCAGGAGTTTCTATGAACATAAATGCCTGGAGTTTACATAGGCTTACGCTGTCACCATAGCAACACGTGTTTGTTGTGAAAATATAGCCTTTTAAAGTCAAAAGTCCGTATGTTAGCTTCAAATTCAACATGGTATCTAATTCGGGTGTTTTAAAACATTTTTAGGACTGTTCTACTTCCAACACTGGACTGGGTCGGAGGGTGAGCTGATGGGAGCCCTTGGAGTCTCCGCATTGGGACCCCCTTGTTTATAAGAGCTAATCTTAACATTTTTTCCAAATGGAGCCACATGGTATGGACTGTAGATCAAAGAGGAGCTGGGGGAGGCCTGAGAGGTGAAACTCTAAAGAGAAAGGGGTGTGGTAGATTGTGCTTTCCCTCCAGTGTGTTTGCAACTTGGGGGAGACCTTGACAGGCAGCTATGCTCACTACTATACCACCAATGCGTCATCTTTGGGAGAATTTGGGGATATCTCGCTACTTTTGAGAGGAGCTGCAGGGGTGCCAGCTAAAGAGAGGCATGTCCAGCTTGATGCTCACGTGGCTTCGTGTGGTCTGGGTCATTTATGGCTATGATGGGGTTCTGAGTTGCGGTCAGATTCCAGTTGTTGGCGAGGCCCTTTACTGCTCTGTCCAGGGAAAGGGTTAACTTTTTTTGTGATGTTCTTTCAATGCAGGCTCTCCGGGTTGTGGGGTCATGTGTCTTTGTGTTCTCTTCTTCTTAGGACTTCCTGGGGTCCTCCTATTTACCCTTCTGGAAATTACTGTTAGAGCAGGATAGGGCGAACTGCTAACCTAGGTATGAAGAGGAATCCTTTGAGCACTGGGCCTGGGACAGGCTTGGGTGCCATGTTGCTGTCTGGGACCTGCTTCTTACAGGTGATGGCTGAGTGTATGGAAACTCTTTAACCATCGACTTTAGTTTAAGAATAAAAAAGGAAAAGAGTACTTGTTCAAACGAGAAATATTTGTTAGACTATCAACTACTGCTCAAATGTAAGCTTATTATCGCTGTCACTTTCATAAAAGATGGCAAATGATTTTCCGTGTGTGTCCCAGTTTTTCTCATCGGGTAGTAGTAGTTGCTTCGAGTGCTGTGCCAAAGACTCTGAGATCACCTCATGAGGCAGAATTGCTTGGATTGATTAGTCATGTCTGCCACGGTCACAGGAGACTGGAAGGATGTAGGCCAGTGTAAAGTGTTGGTGCTCCTAGTTCATTTGCTTTTAACAGAGATAGAGAATATGGATGAGGATAAATCTATAACAATAAAATTCAAGGTATTAGCATATGTATACAGCTTTGCTTTCAGAGGGTGAACCTGATGATGTCCACAGTCTACAGTGTATGTGGTTCTTACTCTGTGTATGGAAGACAGTGCTGGAATTATTCCCTGTGACACTTTCCCTGTGGTCCTGGTCAGGTAGGTACTAACCAAGACCATCATTTCTTCTTCTTTTCCAGTGGCTCAGTGGATCCTATGCTTTTCTTTCCTACACTTTGGCATTTGGTATGATTCCAACAAGCCCTTGGCTTCCACTGTCCTCTCCATATCTAGACACCAGAGTCTTTCCTTAATCTTTGATTTAAACCAGGGCCTTGAATTTGCTAAGCCTGTGCCCTACCCTTGAGCCACACATCTGAGCCCCTGTGTGTGTTGGAACTTGGTATGCACACATTTCTAGCTATGCAGATATTTTAGCTGCATATCCATCCATCTATGGAACTAAACAGAGGAAAGGAATTCTCTCCCACATTTTCTGTCTCCTTGGTTCCTCATCTAATGTAGGAGATACTATGATTTGCTAAGCAAACTTCAAATTAATTATTATTTTTTCTGAACTCGTATTCATTTAAAATTGAAGTATTTGAATAGAGATTGAAGCAGATGCATCACCTAAGCCTTTAAGGTTGGCTTCGTCTACATAATGAGTTCCAGGCCAGCCAGGGCTGCACAACAAGACCCAGATCCAGAGAATAAAACAAACCAAGGGCACAAAAAGATGTCTTTAAGGACCCAGAGAAGTAATTACAATCTAATATAAAAGGAAAAGCTAAAGCTAGATGTGATGCTGCAAGCCTAGGAAACAGAGGCAGGAGAATAACAAGTTCATTATCCTTAGCTGCTAGTGAGTTTCAAGCTATATGAAGTTCTGTTTCATACAACGAAAACAAAGACAAAAAGGAAAGCCAGGATTATACAATGATGTTGAAAGCGTTGTCTATATTATTTAAAAATTATATCTAAGTATTTACACAGAAATAAATACTGACAAGAAAGGCAGTAAAATGGTAATAATAATTATTACTTCTAGAACTAATATTATAACAGGTAGATAATTATTGTTCATGGATGGCAAATTTTGAAAGGCATTTTTCTGCTTTTGGTAGTGGTAGTATTGCCTGTAAGTAGCTAAGTGTCCCTCTCACTGCCACACACACACACAGACACACATATGCACACAACTCACATGCATACACATACACACACACGTATACACACATGTATATACATGCAACCACACTGAGACCTTCATGCTACTGTCTGTAACTTGGGGTTGACTTTGATGGTTTGAAAATCAGTTGTCAACAGATACAGAGACCCATGGTCAAATATTAGATGGAGAGAGCCCCAATTGGAGATCTCCATCAGGTCCATCCCCTTGGAGCTTGGGGAACCTTGTGGAAGAGGAAAGGAAGAATTGCAAGACTCAGAGGGGTCCACGAAAACACAGAGTCAACCAAGAAGGCCTCATGGGGGCTTACAGAGACTGAACAGTCATAGACCCAGAGTGGGTCTGGACTAGGCCCTTTGCATGCGTTATGGTTGTTAGCTTGGTGTTTCTGTGGGATTCTCAACAGTGGGAGTGCGGGTGTCTCTGACTCTTTTGCCTACTCTTGGGACCCTTTTCCTCCTACTGGGTTGCCTTGTCCAGCCTTGATGTGAGGGTTTGTGCCCAATCTTATTGTAACTGGTTATGCCATGTTCAGTTAATAGCCCTGGGAGACCTGCTCTTTTCTGAAGGAAAATGGAGGGGAAGTGGATCTGGGAGAGAGGAGAGGTGGGGGGAGGTGGGAGCAATGGAGGAAGGGGAAACTGAGGTAGGAATGTATTGTATGAAAGAATAAACTAAAAACACTTTCCAGCTAAGCCTGTCATTTGAGTTCCCAAGTTTAAGGCCAGGAAGTGTTTGTTGATTTGTAACACAAAAATGACAAACTTATAGGAAAACCTGACACAGACACCCAGAAATTCTTCTTACAGTACATTCTGCCTTCAGGATTATTCCCTTTTGCGCACCCTGGCAGGCACGGAGGATGGGAGCTGGACCGGCAGTGTTCCTTCCTCCCGAAACCCCCTTGCAGCAGACCTCCATCCCTTGGGAGGTTTCAGAGGGGTGGTCTGTGCTTGTCAGGGCTCTTTCCAGTGTGAGTCTGTTAGGCTTCTGGGATTCCTTAACCGAGGAACTGTGACTGTGGCATGCCACCAGGGCTCTGCCAGGGGGCCCCTTATGAACCTATTGTGCTTGCTTGTGTTAATTGACATTTACATGCCCCAAATACCTTATATAGCAATGGGATAATAGTCTGTAAGGCTATAGTTACTATTTCGGGTCAGGCTCACTTGTAAAATGGGATCTTTTTTTACTGGAAAGCTGCTTTCAGTTAGAGGAGTATATAAAACCCTTTGAAAGACAGAATTTCAATTTTGTGGTTGCTTTCTTATATAGTTTAAATGGTAAAATCATTGCACTTAAATATATTATATACACATATCACACACATGCACCTATGCGTAGAACAGGTTGAAATCATGATCTGAAGCCTGACTTCTTTTATTTTAAATTATTTTATTACTTATTGTGTATAGGTGTTTTGTCTTTATACTTGCCTGTGTACCGTGTGGGTGCCTGGTTCCTGCAGAGGCCAGAAGAAGGCATTAGATTCTCTGGAGCTGGAGTTACAGACTGTGTGAGCTGCCATGTGGGTGCTGGGAACTGAACCGGGCCAGTGCTCTTAATCTCTGGGGCATCTCTCCAGCCTCTGAAGCCAGACTTTTAAGTGGATAGCCACAATGGAACAGAATTCAACCTAGTGTACAACTTTTCTTGTGACAAGTTGTATCTTTTACTTCGGGGAGGCAGGTTCTCCCTAGGGATGATGTGTTCCCAAGGGAGTTCAGGGTACTGAGACTAGTGTTGGGTAAAAGCCTAGCGGACACAGGTTGCATGGCTACAAAGAAGTCAGAATATGCTGGTGTGTGTTAAAAGGGGTTTCAGAGTACCAAGCTTAGAAATTTCTGTTCTCAGAGACAGAATGTCTACTTGGCGTATTAGGAGGTCCCCACACAGTAGGAGGTCTCCAGGCCCCAGAGATGACTGTCTTGTTTTGCAGTCTTGGCTCAAGCAAAGTGAGTGGGTTATGGGGATCCCACTCTGCTAGATCTGGATGTGGGGTGCTAGCTGGAGTCAGCTGACTGAGAATTGCATGATGTCCAACAGTTTCCTGTCAAGCAGAGGGGTCAGGAAGTTCCCATAGCCTGTAAGTTACTATATCAGAAACAGCTGCTCCTGCAATAACTGAGAACGTGGTGTTGCTTCTCATGTGTAGAAAACCTGCCTCCTGAATCCCTATCTTGTGGCTTCTATAGTTGCCGAAGAGGTATTGGATATTGTGATGGCTGCAGTGTGATGTCTCCCTCACAGGCTCATGTCTTTGGATGGTTGGTTCCCAGCTGAGAAGATTGTGGGAAGTTGTGGAGACTTTAGAACATGGAACCTAGCTGGGGGAAGTGGTCACTAGAGATGAACCTTTGAACATTGTATCTGCTTCTGGTTCCGCCTTGTATCACTGCCTCCTAGTTAGTCGTGACTGTGAGGACCCAATGCCATGTGCACTTGCTACTATAGAACACGCTGTGATTGGCTGAGATCCCTCAGAAGCTGTGATCCCAAATAAGCCTAATTAATGGAGATACACAGCGGCTGTTTCCTTGACAGCAGGGTTATACTTTGATAGACCCATCATAAGATGAAACACCATAACTCAAACATGCATTTAACTTTCATAACCTGATGAACATCACAGCTTAATAACACAGTGATTGGTGGTTGTTGTCTGTCTTCTTGCTCATGTCCAACCTCGTGACAGAGGACTGTGTTGCCCAGGGAAAGAACAAAATTCAAAATCCGAGGTGTGGCTTCTATTGACTATGAGTCACCTTTACACATCACTGTGAAATATTGTAAGTCAAATCACTGTGATGCCAGGATTCTTTATATGCAGCCAATGAGAGCGTTTTATACAGGAGGGAAGCCCACTGTGGCTCACTCATTCACTCAAGTCAAGAATGGGTGTGATCTACCATAGGAGGGAGCAGTTACATGGTCATCGTGTCAACCGAGGCTGTGCCTAGCGATGTAGGGACTTGGTGGAGTTAGGCTTGGTGCAGTCATGAGTCCTGTGGAAGTATGATTGGAGATGAGGGAGAGGAGAGCAAGTGTGTAGCCATCATGAGATGCTGAGGAGCAAAGAAGAGAGACTGGAAGTAGCTGAAGGGGAACATGGGTGTAAAGGTTAGATAGGAAGGGTATGTGGGAAAGACAAGACGCAAAGGTAGCAGCATACAGGGCACGAAGAAGGGACTAATCATGGAAGGTTCTAGAAAGGTCAAGGAGAGATGGGAACTTGTTTTCCAAGGCTGAACTGACCCCACACAGTTTGTAGAGCCATCTCTATAGGGATGGCAGTGTAGTTGTACTAGAATATGTGGATGTTGAAAGGTTTGTCAGTTTGGTGCTGGGTGACTGGTAGAATTCCTTTCTTACGAATTCTGTTGCCTCTCTGGAATAAGAGCAAGGCTGTTTGTGGAGGGAGTAAGGTAAGATTTGCAGGATAAACCAGCAGCAGATGAGTGGAAGATGTCTGCAGAGTGAATTGAATTATCCGTCTAGTATTTCGTAATTTCTATATTTCCCCTGTACACCTCATTTCATGTCATCCAGTAACACGCTGTATTATTTTTTATTTTTAATATGAGAAAAGGTTCTAAGCTGGGTTTAGGTTATTCTGAGATCCATGCTTTCTCATTTGGCCCCTGGAGGGTCTGATAGGCATGTCACCTTATCCAGCTTAGTGGGTTTTCTCTTTTTGGGTCTTCAGTGTGTTAGAACCCCTTTCTGTATCGTCTAGCCTGTGGTGTCTGAGGAGAACAAGAATTCTTTGGGAAATCTAATGAAATAAGAGCACATGTTATTCACATGGCAGGTGTCTTGTCTTGGATTTTTGAGATGGGGTTTTACGGTATAACACAGGCTACTCTTTGCTTCTGGGGGCCATGAGTAACCCTTTGCTTTGACATGTGGCATTAGTGTCCAGTCAGAGTGGCATTAATTTTCCATTGGTAGTAGGGCTGTCAAGAAAACTCAGTCAGGCTGTTGGATGTCTGGCTGTAGATCAGTTGGTAATGTTTGCCAAAGGTTCAGGGAATGGAACTGTGGAGATCACTGACTCTGAACTAGTTGGAGCCAGAAGAGCACATGGGGGTCAGAGCTACTTCCATGCGGTTAGACTGTTGAGTTCTCCTTTGTCCGACGACCTGGACAAGAGCATGATGGGTAGCCTGAACACTGTTAGTTCCCATTCGCTTGCTACTGTTATGCTCCTATGTGGTTTTGGGGGATCTGACACACTGTTCTGACTCTAGGGGTATTCATCTATACAATATTCTTTCCTTCTTGGGAAGTTTATAGCTCAGCAATTACAGCTCTGTTAATATACTGAGGAAATTGATAACGCAATGAAGCAGGCACAGTAAGTAAGCTAACGATGTTATTGCTTGGATGTAGCCTGTTCCTCAGCCTCCCTGCCACATCTCTCTCTCTCTCTCTCNCCTTCCTTCCTTCCTTCCTTCCTTCCTTCCCTTATTTGTTTGTGCTCAACCATGTGTGTGGAGGCTGGAGGTTGATGTTATGTACACCTTGATTGCTCTCTCCTTTTATTTTTGAGACAAGATCTCTCACTGAACCTGGACCTTACTGTTTTAGCTAGATTGGCTGGGCAGTGAGTCCCTGGGATCTGCATAATAAAATAAATGGATGGATTTCATTAAGTAGAAGTTAAGCAGTTTTCTCCAATGAAGAGAGGGCAAAGTTAACAGATAATAATTTTGGAAAACACATTTGTAAAGTATCAGATTCCAAGAGGTAAATATTTAGAATTTCCAAGACACTGTTGCAGGTCACCAACAGAAACACAGAAACTGTTATGGAAAAGCAATCAAGGGGTTGAATCAGCAGCTTCCAAAGAAACGTCATGCTGACAAGCATGTGAAGGCAAACATGGTGACTAGTGAATCGTAGGAAGACAGTGAGCCATGCTGTGTCCAATGGGTCAGAGAGCTGTGGAAGTAGAACATGTTACTTTCCCAGGCTGCTGTACTGAATCACCAGAGACGAACAGTGTAAATAAACGGGTGACTTTAGTGACCTATGGTTTTATGGGCTGTCTGCCGACTTGGCTCCTTTTAAGGGCTATTGAGGGGTGCTCTCTTCAGTCTCCCTAGTTGCTTCTGGTGATTGCTGGCTATCTGGATGTCCCCTGACTCACAGATATTTCACCTCAGTCTGCGTCTTCAATTTTATGTGGTGTTCTCCCTGTATCTCCCTACGTCCCTCTCAGAATGTCTATCTTTGTGTTCTGATCTTCCTTTTTTCTAAGGACACCAGTCTGATTGGTTAAAAAGCCTCTTTAATGACATTATCTTTATTGTCTGAAGTGACTAGTTTCCTGAATGGGTTGCACTCTGAGCTACTGGGAATTAGCACTACAGCATAGTGTGCGTGAATGTGTGTGCATATGCGTGTGTGCGTGCGTGAGTCTGTATGTATGTGTGCGTGCATGTGTGCACATGTATGTGCATGTGTGAGAGAGTCTGTCTGTCTGTATGTGTATATGTGTGTACACATGTGTGTGCACATGCATGCATGTGTGTGCATGTGCACATATGTGAGTGTGTGCACGTGTGTGTGTGAGAGTCTGTATGTATATGCACGCGTGTGTGTGAGAGTCTGTATGTATGTGTGTACATGTATGTGTGTATACGCGTGTGTGTGTGAGTCTGTATGTATATGTGTGTGAGTATGTATATGCATGCGTGTGTGTGAGAGAGTCTGTATGTATGTGTGTACATGCATGTGTGTGCACGTGTGTGATCGTATGTGTGTGTGTGCGTGTGTGAGTCTGTATGTATGTGCATGTGTGTGTGAGAGAGAGAGTCTGTGTGTGTGTGTGTGTGTGTATGTGTAGGGTAGAGTGGAGATGGTTATTTTAATCCTGAACATGCTGTATTGGGAAGTGGGCCTCAGAAACTCTCAAGCTCCGTTGACTGGAGGTGGGACAATCCTGTGGCTACAGACCTGTCAGTAATTAGTCAAACCAAGTTACACACACCAAGTGGTTTGGCTTTTTTTTTCTCCTAGGAACACATACTAGGCCATTTTCCATGTGGAAAAGAACAGATCTGAGGATGTCCATCAGAACATTGTGCCTGAGGGGATGTTGGAAGCTGTTGTCCTTCTTTGTCAATTTGGATCCCAGATGACAGAATATTATTTGATGTTTGGGAGAGAAAACTTGGTGACCATTTGGCAGTATGGAAACATTTGAGAGCATCATGCAGGGTGAAAACAGGGATAGATAAGAATCTCAGAACAGTTTCACTACGTGACTCACTTATACCGCTTGGGAATGTATCCAAAGGAAATGATGTCACACACCAGAGGGGTCAGTATGACCATGGTCACTGTAGTACTATTCACCATGGGGAAAATACAGAACCGGCTTAGGTGTTCATCAGCAGAGAAACAGATAAGGAAAATGCGGTGCCTGCACACAGTGGAGTATTATTGACCGCAAAGGAAGAGATCTTGTCATTTGCAGCAACATGGCAACCAGAGGACGTCATGTTAAGTGAAATAAGACAGACATAGAAAGACAAGGTGTACATGTTCTCTCTCAAGTGTGGAAGCTGAAAAAGCTAAAAACGAAAGTTGATGGGAAAGTTCATTTACTAGGGTCTGGAGAGGGCGGGAGAACTGGATGAAGGATGGCTGGATTTGATTACTACATGTTGTACTTGTGTTTGAAAATATGTCAAACCTAATTAATATGTGCAATTAATGCATTAACAAAACAAACACCTTGGGAGCCCACACTAGTTTTATAGATGAATTTATCTGCATGTACTGTTTAGTTATAGTCAAAGGTATACACAGATAAACATAAAGGGATGTCAGTTGTAGGGAAAGATATTGGGCTGTGGATGAGAAAGAATTTCCAAACAGAGCAAAAGGGTATATAGATGCCAGTCAGTGATGTTTTATGAACTGAGATATTTGGTGAAATCACTGCTTCGTCTTGAAACAAGCACCTCCTCTCCAGCTATTTTGTTTCCACCAATTTAAGGCTCACTACAACTACGTCTGTTGTTCTTAGTTTCTGAAAAAGCTTTCACCCTAGTGGGGATTTCAGGATCTTAGGGTGGAGGAGAGCATTCCTTGGTCAGTCACTCTTGTTCTGTATGGCCTGCCTGTGGAGACCTGAGGAAAGTGAAGTGCACTTCCAGTCCTCAGGAGTCTGCGCCTGGATGGGAAGAAAACACACACAAGGCAGCCTCAGCATCCAGCCAGGAAGCACAGCTCTGCCAGTCACGGGTCCCCAGTCCTGTGAAGGGTGTTTCCCATTCATGTGGTTTTTTCAGCCTTTTAGGACTAGCCCTAGAAAACATTGCCCTGGTTTCAGGCTCTAAGTGGACTAGCCTTAGTGGGACTCTCTTAGGCCCTGCCCACCGTGTGGGCCAGATTCTTGGGCTCATCAGAAAAAAGCCACCGTGAAGCCTTAATGAAATCAGATCTAGTGCCTCAGTTTCTTTATCTGTAACATGGGATTAATATTAACACCACCCTTGCTGCACTTAGAAGAGAAGAATCAAATGATGGAGCAGTAGCTGGAGAACCAGTTCTCAAGTAAAAGTGGTGTGGCTTGAACGGAGGCAAGAAAGATGATGTAGGATGCACGCGTGCGTGTGCATGTGTGTGTATGTAGATGTGACAAGATGTGCACGTATATGGATGTGGGGGAGTGAGAAAGGAAGATGTGGGAGAGTATATGTATATTCTAAAGCTTGATAACAGAGTGATTATCTAGAAATGTTTCTCGTCAAGGCATTTCCATAAACATTTAAAGAATATTCCAAGACTGTTGGTACCTTTCAAAACTTCTGGGAATGAGTTTGCATTGTCTTTGACTGTATCTTCATGTAAAGATCTGACCAGCAATATTTACATGGACTTTGGGTTGACTGATCACAGGATAAAGTATTGGCCTCTCTACCCCTGATTCTATATGTCTTTTATATAGGATCAGAAATTTGACAAGAATATTTCAATGTTTTCCCAGAATCGTACTGTTTGGTGTAAATGGCGAGAGTTACACCTAGACTTGTCTCACATGTCAAAGGTGCTGGGACCTTTTCAAAGTCCACGAATCATGCCTATGCAGTAGTTTTCGGGGAGTCAGTTGGTACCATAATGTAAGAACCCGACAGCTGTGTATAGATAGTCTCTAATCTGTCACTAAGAGACATCGCTTTTGCAGCTTAAAATTGGCCATGATGAAGGGGTTCACATTATGGAATTTAGCAGCTACTAGGCATCAGAGCTCCCCCAATGTTTCTGATCTGGGTGTTAAACACGGAGCAGCGCAGCACTGCAGACATCACACTTAGCCGTCTTAGCAGCTCCTAAGTTCTAAGACTATAAGGATCAAGCTAAGGAGGGGCAGAGACACTGGAGAGGAAATGCCTTTCACTGGCAAAAATTTTAATAGGGTGAATATCAGAATATCAGTTCTTGGTTTTGAGGAGTTTTTTTCCATGCAATTAATCAAATTTTGCTTTGTTTTGACATCATGCATTCTAGGGACATAAAGTGGATGTAAAATGATTGGGTTTTTGTGATTAAATGGGGTGTGTGTATGTGAGAGAGAGAGAGAGAGAGAGGAAGAGAGGGAGTGAGGACAGACAGGATATTTGTGGTGTGTTAAGAATTTTGAACAGGAAGGAGATGATATATGGCTGTAGTTATTAAAATATATTTCATCCAATTATTTCTCCATGTTTCAGTTAAATTTGTTTCTTAGTCTTTGTTTTTCGTTGTATGTTGCCTTGCTGTCTCCCCACAAGGGTATTTCAGGGAGAGCAATGGGTTTTTAAAAGTATATGTTTTAACATGAGGTCATCTTCTAGGAGAATCAGAGGTTACTGAGTTGTCCAGGCAATGCCAAACATTATCTAGAGACTTTTTTTTTTCAACAACAGCTAATTTTCAATGAAGAGATTATCTTGTAAAATTGAAGTGAATTTGGAAAAGAGTCAATTAAGGTTTCACACATGGATGCTGCAGAAGTTGGCTATTATCAGTGATTAACTCTGATTAACACAAGAATGTGATTCCAGAAAGGGTGTACGATGTCTTTTCTTGCGACTCCTACCTTGTGGAAGAACCAACTCCTGTGGAAAATGGAGTCTCTGAAGCCATTGGCATACAATTATGTGGGTTTTGTTTGTTTTTATAGAACAGATGCAAGACAAAGAGCATAGTATGAGATATTGGAATGCAATTTCAAAACATATGTTTCCAAAATTATGGAAACGTTCTGGATGATAAATAAATCCTTTCAGCCTCAGAGGGTGCAGGCTGCAGGGCTGGGGGAAAGGCGGGTGTTGGATGGGGAAAACGTGGTTTAAGTAACAGGATGAATAGTAAGTACATCAAAGCCATTAGAGCATAAACCCCCAGATTTAAAAACGTGAGAGGCGAAAGATTATGTAGCAGGGTCTGGCGGCTTTATAGAGCCCATTTCAAATGAGGGATAGAACAAAAGAATGTACGATTGAAGCTCTCAAAGAGATTTATTTCTGGAGAGAGGCAAACATTTTGCTCTGATACCAATTAGCCAGGAAGAAGTACCACGTCATAAATGCCAATATTAAAAATGCAAATCCCACACGCGAAGGTGCACTGAAGACAGGTCACAGCGCTTTGAAGATGGAATGCACAAAGAGGCGCCAGGAAGAGAGCCTCCACCTGCTCAGCGTACCTGCTTCTGTGTTCTGGGTCGGGGGTTGGGGAGGGGTATCGCCACCAAGACGCTCACCCTCGTCTGGGGGAACTTGGTTTCTCTATCCATTGTGTGGCTTTAGAGGCCGTTTGAGAGAGCTCATTCTGGGAACTCCAAAAGATCCTCTTTATGGCCTCAATTTACCTGCAGCAGCTCCGGGATGCTCCAGGGGTTTCCTATATTATTTTTGATAGCGTAGTTTACACCAGAACTGTGTATGGGTGTTTGCAAAATGCAGAGCGAACTCCAGCAAGTGGGATGAAGAGCACTTTTATGGTTTTTAAGGTATATTTGTATCCACTGACTGTGGTTCTGTATAAAAGGAGAAATATGCAGAGCTACAGTCTTTAACGCTCAAGACAAGATGGGGTGACACAACCCAGCTCTTTCCAAGTGGAAAAGAGACCCAAATGGGGGTGCGGTGGGGGGGGCTAAGAGATTTTTATTCATTAGTCTCTCTGGGGGAAACCGAGCAAGGCGAGAGCTGAGCCTTTCACTCGCCCCCAGCATCCATGCTGGACCCTGCCCTCTCTCATCAATGCTAAAGAACCGTTCTTCTGAAAGTGAAATCCTCCAGAATGTCAAACAAAAAGTGTTGTCTCGAATAGAGGTGTCTGTTGCTACAAAAATATTCAACTCCTGTCACTGGCCTGGGATAATAAATCGCTTTCCCTTTGTATTTGGTGCATTGAAACATTATCTTTTATGATCATAGGTGTTGCTTCATTATTTAAAGCATACTTGTTATTGCAGGGAAGACAAGCTCACGTTTGATTTATAATGGGACAATTGTGCTTTGAGTTAAATGAAAGTTCAAAGAAAAATGAATTCTAAATAAGAATAATTGAAGAGATTCAAGGTTCATTTGAGTTTATATTCATCAAAGCGATTGTCTCCTGAAGTCCTCTTATTTAAAGCAACAGGACGGATCATAACTTATAAACTTCGCCTTTCCAACACCACTTAATTCTATATATCATAATCAGAAATGTTAAGCCGCAGCAGTAATTTATACAAAATGTATTGTTACAGAGTTATAAATGTCATTAAGTGGTAGACTTATTCCTCGGTGTCATGCAAGTTGAAGCTTGGATTTAAAAGTATTACCCATAAGGCAAGATTTCTATAAAAACATTCTCGGCACTTACTTTCTCTTCCAGGGCAGCCTCATATTAAAGTTTACACCTGTTCTCTGCTCTGGGAATGCAACCTTTATTTCTCCCTCCTGTTTCTAAAGTCACCTTCTTACTTCTGGTAGAACATAACTCAAACAACTGAAAACGGGAGGAATGGATTTACAGTCCCTCCGGCTGCTCTCTACCTGGGACGGGAAGGAGAGCGGGGCAGGAGGTAACGTTTCCTGCCATCAAGGGACATCTAGAGAGAAAAGGTGATTAATCATGATGTGCCAAGCAGCTTTGATTATTCTGGGGCCTGGGATGGAATTGGTGGGTTGTTCAGGTCCCTGGTTTGCTAATTTGATATTTCACCACCCAGTGGCATCTCTTGTGGCCAACGAGGCCTGGTACGATGGGTCTCTAAGGAACAGTCCTGTTTAGGGCACCTGCATTGTGCAAACACAAGAAGTCACATTTATATGCATATCATCTTTATTTATACTATATAATACGATTGATTCTGTATGTCTATATATCATCGCTAGCTATATCATTTACAGCATATATATCCATTCCTATACCTACACTTCTTTAATTGCTACAGCATGCCTAGGAGGAAAGTATTATGTTAATGTGCTCAAATAAAAGACTAAAGTTCGGTTCAATGAATGAATTTCTCAGATCTCTATTGGGTGTATCCTGTACGCCCCTCCCTGAGATAAAGATGAGAGTGTTATGCTGTGGTCCCAGCCCTCACCGAGGTTATTGTGTGGAGACTTACTCCACATACCGAGCACAACATTATAGGAGGTGTATCTATGTGTTCTGAACAAAAAAAAATGTAAGGGATTATGAGGTTCAAGGTGCATAAACAAAAGACATGCTTTTTTTTTGTGGGGTCAGCTGGATGTGGCATCTCTGAGGGTCTAACCTCTGAGCAGGCAGTTAAAGGACAGAGACGTTGTTGAAGGCTATGCCCACAGTCAGGCAGAATTGAGCTTCAAATGCAGGCCTGTTGGAGACAAGCTCTATTCATGTTGCCCCACTATACGTATTTGAAGTTCTGACCTTGGTCCCCCAGCCACTAGCCACACTCTCCATCTGGGGTCGTGGACTGAGCGTGGGTGTGAATTGGTGGTGCCTTCTCTGCAGGGAGACTCGAGCGCGAAGTCGCCTGTTTGCACATTCCTCTCACTTTCTGCATGGTTTTGTCTGGATTGCACTGGGGAATTGGCTGTATGGTGTCCATCGGTTCTGCTACTTGAGGGAGAATCCAACTCCAAACACCTGGGGCAGGCTAAGTAATGGGTTGTCGAGGCCAGAGCTCAGAAACCTCGCCTGGTCCAGCCTCCTCCTCACGGCCTCTGCTCTGTTCTGCCTGGCCCAGTCTGAGGCCGTCTTCGAGATTGGCAGCCTGCCCTCACAACTCCCTGACCTACCCAGCAACTGCAGCGAGGAGTCCTGTTAGCAGCCCTGGAAGGGAGGCTGGAATCTGACCAGAACATCCCTCCTGTGTTTCCACCTAGTGGCTGTGTAGCGGATGAGGTGCCCTGCTGGACATGGTGGCCTCCCAGAGCCGAACCTTCAGCCAGGCACAGCGGTGGGGATGGCCTGCCTGGTGCAGGCGCAAGAGATGTGCTGCTTTCCCGCCAACAGCAAGTAGCAAGGCGGGGATTTACTAACGATGCAGAGGCTCTGGTAACTCTTTACCCACTCCAAAGCCAAGCCCCAACCCCGTATGAAGAAAACGCCTTTCATCTGCCTGAATTTCGGCCGTTCGTCATTGACCCTGTGCATCAAGCGACGTTGCTTCTGCCTCAGTGCGTTTCTTAAAATGTGACCTACTGGGGAGAAGGCGAGTTTCAAGTGCCGGTTACCTCGACGTGAAAGAGCTTATTGTATCTCTTTTCTGAGGGCGATGGGCGGATTGCTGAAGTAGAGGAAAAATAGGGGTAGCCACTTTCTTTGGATCCAATTCTCCAGCAACCCCTGTGAGAAAAGCAACAGTATGTTATAGACACTAGGGGGCGGAAGTAGGCCAGCAATGGCGCCTGTTACTAGTTACCAGCTCTGAGAAACAAAGTTAGCATTATCAATGTTTTCTTTTTCTTAAGCATCAGAATTCTCTGAGACAGTATGAGTGTGAGCATTGACCGCTATGGTGCAATGAAGAAATATTCAGAAAGTAGCATGGAAAGTGGATTCCAAAGAGAATTCCATCAACGGACTTCCACGCTGTTCTCTACTGTTTTTATTATGACGATTTGTTAAACGTTTCTGAGAGCTAAAGTTCAAGTGAGAACAGTGGAGAGGAACTTCTCAAATTCCCAGCAGTGACCCCGATTTCACCAAAAACTGGCATGCCAAGTATACATTTTCCTTATTATAGAGAATAAATCCACGTGAGGAAGAGAGAAAAAGAGGTCCCCCCACAGCCAAACACATACCGTACTGTTCCGGGTGGCTGTTCTTACTGAATAAATCTTGCTTAGCAACCTTCCACCAGAGTAAATAATAAATCACTCCCCAAAGCTCCAGGCATCGGGTTCTTTCTGGGCAGTAAAACTCTGCAAATGTCTTGACAGCATTTTGTAAAATCATAATTGCTTAGGGAAAGCGATTCTGGATGTCTTAAAATATACAGAATTAAAGTGAAGCTGTTCCTTTGAGGAAAATTATCCTAATGCGGTGTGCATTATTCTTTTTATGCATTCTCGATTATAATTTACGGATTCCCATCATTTCTGTGGACCAATGTATCATGCCTAGGTTTTATAGTCAATCTTAAGACCATCAGGGCAAAGGTACTTAACTATTTGTATAGTTAGTTGGAGGTGTGTTTATTTATTGGAGTGTTCTAGAGAGTCCCACCTTAATAAACATATGGTACCTAGGTATACATAAAGAAGGGCTGAGTTGTGTCCCCCAGTTCGTATGTTAAAATCTTGCACTTCCTCCCTGTGTCTCAGAATATTACTGTATGTGAGATAAGGTCTTCAGAGACACACTGTAGGGTAATATTTTAGTTACTTTTCTATTGCTGTGATAAAACACCATGACCAATTCAAGCAACTCGAGGAGGACAGGGTTTATTTCAAGCCTACAGGTCCACAGAACAGTTCATCATAGAAGGAGGTTGGGCCAGAACTCAGAGTAAAAACCTGGAGGTAAGAGCTGAAGCAAAAGCCATGGAGAAACACTGTCTTGCTCCTCATAGCTTGCTCAACCTGCTTTCTTACAGTGCCCAGGACCACCAGCCCAGAGGTGGCCCCATCCACAATGGACTGGGCCCTCCCACATTAATCACTTATAAAGAGAACACACTACAGACGCACTTATGAAGACAGTCTTATGGAGACATCTTCTCAGTTGAGAGTCCCTCTTCCCGAATGACTTTAGCTTGTGTCAAGTTGACATAATGCTAAGCAGCACAGGTCATTAGGACAGCCCTGGGTTCAACGGGACTGGTATCCTTGCAAGAGGGAAATACCTGGCAGGCATAGTGAGACTATCCAGTGAGGACACAGGGAGAGGCAGCTGTTGGGCAAACGGAGGCCTCACAGAAGGATCTAGACTTTTCCAGAACTGTTAGATAGGAAATTGTTTCTACATCTAACATGAAATTGTATTGAAAGCAACAAATAAGACATTATTAAAAAAAAGTCCTTGTATAAAGATCATGCTTCTGCATATTGAAGCAGCATTCAGAATTTGGACTTTTATAACACTAGTAATTTTTAAGTAGAATGATTTGAGGTGTAATCAAGAAACTCCCACTATTGGCTCAGTACCCCTATTTTAGCGCTGGCCCCTGGATTGAAGGCAGTGACTGGTCTTCATCAATTTCTCCTTCTCAGGAAGTGGGATGACTCACTTGGATGTGCTCCTTTCTGTCTTTTCCCCAGATTGTCACAGGCATTTGCCTCCAAGTCTTGCCGAGTTAAAGTGGAGCCTGTCTGTCTTGTTTTACCCAGCAAAACAACAAGGCTCAGTGATGGACGGATCCATCACCGCCGCCTTACCTGCAGGGCTGGGGAAAGCCAACAGTATCTTATCAGATTCCCTGGGGGGTGGGAACGAAGTGAAGTGGTTAGCCACATGAAAGCGTGGACCTCAGCTCTACTTTGGGGAGCTTTTTCATGCAGTTTTTCATCTTTCTGCCTCATATCACCAGATTGACTCACTGGATAAGAACTTGGATGAGAAGTCGGGAGGCTGAGATGAGGCCCAGCTTGAGTCATGGTCACCTTCTGGAATGTTAGCTTCTTCCTGTAAGGGGTAGGTGCCCCTGTGAGCTTCCTTACAGTGCTGACATTCTCTGCGGGAATTGATATTTCAGGCCAGTGGCAAGGGCTAGGTTTGAATGACTCCTGGTGGAACATTGCTGCTTTGGCTTTTCATGGCTTTTAAAAAAAGGTGTGTGTGTGTGAATGTATGTAAGTGTGTGTACAAGTGTGTGTGTTTGTATGTATGTGAGTGTGCATATCCATGTATGTATGAGTAAATAAATAAGAATGTATGCGTGCATTATATATATGTGCATGGATGCTGTGTGTATATGTATGTATGTTTGTGTGTGAGTATATGTTCACATGTGTGGGTGTGCATGCTTATGTAGACACAGAACAGAGTGTTGAATGCCTCAGAACTGGAGTTACAGGTGTTAGTGGAGGATGCCTAGTTCTCTCTCTCCCTTCCTTCCTTCCTTCCTTCCTTCCTTCCTTCCTTCCTTCCTTCCTTCCTTCCTTCCTTCCTTCCTTCCTTTTTTCTTCCATTCCTTCCTTCTTTCTCCTTTCTTTTGTTTTTTCAAGACAGAGTTTCTCTGTGTATCTCTGGTTGTCCTGAAACTCACTCTGTAGACCAGGCTGGCCTCAAACTCAATGAGATCCGCCTGTCTCTGCCTCCCAAGTGCTGGGATTAAAGGTGTGCAAGGGCAAGGTCCTGGGCAAGGATGCCTGGCGTCTTACACGGTGCTGGAATTTGTACTCTGACTCTCATAATTGTGCAGCAAACACCTCACCTGCTGAACTCTAGCCCCACCAAGTCTTAAAAAAATCTGTAGGGTATCAGAGGTCCATCTCCTGGTGGTTGCTTTTTTATCTTTACTTCTGTCAAAATTTCTCAGAGTCCTGGATGGGAGTCATTTGCAAAACTGAAAATTCCTCACTGGGTTACTGTGTCAACTGCCTGTTCATTGCCGTGACCAGGTATCTGGAACCAGGAAGGTAGGGCTTATTTCCGGCTTACTGTTTGAGGGCGCGTTATGGTACAATGGCAGCTGGTGCATTATGTCAGTCAGGAAGTAGAAATGGGGGAGTACTGGTGCTCAGCCAGCTTCCACTTTGTTTTCCTCATTTTGTTTAATCTAGGACCCCAGTCCAAATGATGGATGCTGCCCACATTCAGTCTGGGTCT
>LOEQ01002861.1:70799-83949 GCA_001685075.1 Bramus lutescens | reverse complement strand
ACACACACACACACACACACACACACACACACACACACACCCTAGCAGTGCATTGCTGGATCAGATGGTAACTCTTTTCCAAAGCGGCTGTAATAATTCACTCTGGCAGATGTTTAATGCCAACTCTTTATAGGACTCTTTAGTATTCTTTAGAGACTGCCTTGCTTCCCCAGGACTTTCTTCTCTGCAGTTGCCTCTTGGTTCTGACAATTTGATCTGCACGAAGAAAGTTAGCGTGTGTCCCAGTGGCTCTCCAGGTGACTTTCTCAATGAAAGCTCTTTGAGATGGTGCCAGGTTGCTCTTCAGAGCTGGTACTCACAGTTTTCCCCTGAGGCTTTCCCACATAGCATCATGCACCAGCTTCTGGTGCTCTATAGATTTTAGGGGACCTTGTGGGAGAAGCTGTCATTTCTTTATTTAATCAAACGAGTATTGCATGTGTGTATCTGTTTCCACCGCTCCTCTATCAGCCTTCCCTTTTCCTGGAATCCCTGTGGATGTGCCAGGTTATCCCACTCTCCAGGTACCAAAACATTTCCCTCAAAAACATCTTTTTCTCCTGAGAACTAGCTAACTGGGTACAGAATATTAGATTGTACCTGAGTCAGTGAGGAGCAGTCAGTGTTCTCCCTGCTTTAGGATTAACAGGTGAAAATCGTTTCAGCTGGGTAGCCTTGCCATCCCTCTTTGGGCTGCTAAGCACCCTTCCTGTTGAGATCACTTCGTCTGAGTCATGCTCTCTTGGTTCCTGACCTGGTCCTCTCTTCAATGCTGTCTCACTCACATTGGCCATCTTTGCCGACAGAACTGGTATCGGTGCTTTCCCCTTAGAATTGTGCACACTTCATTGTGCCACCAGTCTCTGGTGCTCTGTAGATTTTAGGGGACACTGGACAAGCTCTGATGATCTTCCCACCAGATTTGTGGTGAGGGAACTACTCCCCTAACATCAGCTGTGCCCTGACATTTGTCCTGTTTTTCTACAGTACCAGATGTGGATGTTTTTCTAGGATAAAGACTATACTTGTTTCTCTTGCAGCTAGGCTGTGCGACTAATTCATGGATCAGTGGCATGTTGAGTGTGGATGACGTCCAGGAAATGTCTTTGAAGGGTAAACGTACGCCCTTCCCATTGCCCTTTCGGTTGGACAGATTTAGTCAGCTGGCTTAGAAGAGCCATCTTGGTCCCAGAGTTGGAAGCAACATGCCAAGGAGGTCTAGCAGTAAGTTGCAAGCAGCTGGGACCTCTGATGACTCATACACATAGTGACCACTCTCACTCGCGTGAGAGAGAAAGACACATTCATCTTTTAAACTCCATTGTCTATCGTGGCCTTTCTGACATTCGCAAGTAGATTTCATGCTTACCCATACAGAATTTCGTCCTGAGCTGGAGTGTGAAGTAGGACCTTCAGGAGGATACAGGCTGCAAGGACACAGAAACCACAGACAAGAAAGATGGCGACCCCTGTTAGTTAGGTAGTAGAAAAACATGTGGTCAGCATTGCATCTCGGAAGACAGAGCAGATGTTGTGGAAATGGTTTTACAAAGTCAGCTTGCTGGCGGTACTAGCTACTGCCTGTTGCAAGGGGCAGAATCCTACCAGAGAGTTGAATTTAGCCAAGAGCCAGTTGGTCTGCGGGTAGCTGCCGAAGAAAGTGTAGCTGTATTAAGGGACAGCCTAAACTCTCATTTGACAGTGTCTCACCCATGATCTGAAGTCTTTGCAATGTTGAAGAAGCTGTGCCTCTACCTACAATTAAAGTCACTCAAAGAAGTGACTGCAGAACGGCAGCCTAACATCTCCCCATGTAAGTTTTCTACCCTGGAGCTGGTGAGATGACTCGACAGGTAAAGGTACTTGATCCCTAGAACCCACATAATGGAAAGACAGAGCCACTCTCGCAAGTGTCCTTTGACCTCCACAGGTGTACTATGGCACGTGTATCCATATACACATAAAATAATAGATGCATAAATGTGAAAAAGGAGGGTCTGTAGTTGGTTGTTTTTAATTTTTAATATTTTGGGAGTCTGCTACCCTGCTGCCAAATAAATCGCACACTTGTAGGCTTATTATTTCTTATGAATGCCCAGTCTTAGCTTGGCTTTTTTTCTAGCCAGCTTTCTGTAACTTAAATGATCCCATCTGCCTTTTGCCTTTGGGATTTTCCCTTTTCTTGCTTCTGTAATCTTACTTCCTCTCTTACTGTGTGGCTGGCTCCTTCTTTTCTTGCTCCTTGATCCTCTCTTGCTTCCCCATCCCTCTTCTTCTCCTTCTTTTTATTCTCTCTGCCTGCCAGGCTCACCTGTCCTTTCTCCTACCTAGCTATTGGCCATTCGGGTGTTTTAGACAGGCACAGTAACACAGCTTCACAGAGCAAAACAAACCCAACATAAGGGAATGCAACACATCTTTGCATCATTAGACAAATGTTACACAGCATAGACAAATGTAACCCATCTTCAACCAATATTCCACAACAAGAGCTCTCTGCTAGGCAGTGAGAATTAGCCAAGCAGGATGTGGAGTCAGCACTACTGGAGTAGTTGCCACGGTTCCCAGCTAGAACGCCAAGGCCAGAATGCAGGTCAATGTCTAAGAGGTCTTAGGCTTCACAACTCTGTGGTTCCCATGTGTACAGCCAAAGGCACCGGAAGAATTTTATTAAGAAGCAGAAGTCCACAGCACCAGCCTCTACAGTCCTAGCCGGGCTCTTGAGCTGTGTTCACAGAAGGAGGCTGTGGAAGGCAGTGATGTGCTCTTCCGCTCTGATGAGGTCAAGATGAAGATGGTTAAGGAACAAAGCTGCAGGGGAGTCTACGGGGTTATTCCTAGAAAGGAGACTGGGTGGTTGCTTAAGAGTCCAAGCAAGGAGTGTACTACACTTCTTTGTCCAGGGTGAGCCACTCTTTCCTGTCCAGTGGACTGAGGCTGACCACCAGCAACTTCTGGGCATTTCCAATTCTCCTCTCGTTCAAACTAGAGTTTTAATCACCTTATCTGGTTTATTAGCTGCCATTTCTGTTCAGGCACATGACAGAGAAAGAACCCACAGATCACCCAGCCATTGGGAGCTCACTAGCATTAGCGGGGAGCCCTGAGCCCCAGCCATGTGCTCCAGTTTTGAGCCAGCTGAGGTTGCTGCTTTGGTCGATGTCTTTTTGTGTATTCTAATAAGGATTCATGAGGGGATTAGGAGCACAGATGGGGAGAGTCTAAGAGAGGGTTTCTCACCACCACTGTCTTCCCTTTCCTTCTTGGTGATGCAGTCTTGGAGGCTTCCTGGAATAAAGGCCATATTTCCTGTTCTTCCTTGTCGCTTAGCTGTGGCACTAGCTTCTGTGCCTTCGCTTTCTCCCTTGTCTTTCCTGTTAGTGGGAGTGTGAGGGCTCCTCCCCAGCATCACTGAACCGTCAGTTTAGACCCTTGCTGGAGACTCAGTTCTACCTTGCTGGAGGCATTCATCTGGGTTTTGCCTCCTCTTGTAGTTGATGCCAACGCATAGCACTTTTTTGTTTTGTTTTAGTGAGCTTTCTTATCTGTTGTCTTCTGGAGTTGCTAGATAAACCACATGAGGGTTTCTCAAACAATGCCCCTGCCTCAATGTACTCCCCATTTACTTGGGAAAAACTCACAGGTTTTCTTGCCTCTCCTCTCCCCAGCCATCCCCCGTATCTAACCCCAAAGCCAGTGCCTAGCTCCAGAGATTCCCTTGATAACACACTAGGGTTCCATATGTAATTTAGCAGCTGAGTACGTCACAGGTTATCAGTGCCCTGCTAATGCACCTGGCTTCTGTGTGTAATTCAGCAGCTGAGTTCTTCACAGGATGTCAATGCCCTGCTAACACACCCAGGTTCTCTATGTAATTTAACAGCTGAGTACTTCACAGGAGATCAGGACTCCCCCTTCAAAGCAGAGGTGGCATCTTTAAGCCAAGCAAGAAATTCCTGGCACACTTCATAGTGATTGGTGGACGAACTGTTGCATTGTTTGACCACCATGGTAGTGGCCACCATGCCGCGGACAGATTGGAAGACAGAGCTAACATGTTTGGGACAGAAGACCTGAGGGATGGAAAAAGCTGGGTCTTTGATGGTGTTGGCTTAGGAACCAAGCACTGGGGATTGGTTTCTAGACTCCCTTGCTTTTTGGAGGGAAAGTCACAGCTCGGGCCATCTGGTTTACTCTCTGCTGTCTGCCTGACCTGCCAGAGTGCTGCATCCGGTTCCCAAACAGGGCCTGGACCTGCTCATCCTGAGCTCACCTGGTCAGAGCACTTACTGCTGCTGAGTTCTCTGCATCACTGATACTAACCGCCTGGGAGATAGGTGGTCTAGCCTTGACCACCCACTGCTTCATGGTAAGCAGGTGTCAGTCCCTCCAGGCACAACCCGCTGTAAGTCCTCAGCTCAGCCCAGACTGAGATAAACCTCTGAATGAGATTTCCCGGAAGGCGTGTAGTTCATGGAATGAAGTATGTGTAGCCTATGGGTGCTGCTGTGGGGCTGGCACAGACCCATCTCCAGAGCAGCTTAGCAGGCTGACATCCCATCTTACTCCCTCCACTCACTCAGCTTGGCTAGCCTGTGTCACCATGCTTTTGGAAGAGTAGAAAGACCTCCTGGCATCAGTCACTGGACTGTGTCAAGTGTGGTTCGGGGATTACCTGGGAAACTGTTAGGAATGCAGAATTTCAGGCCTGCCTGACCGCCAGCTGAATTCTAAGCTGTATTCGACTGTCTAGGTGAATGGTAAGAAAAGGAAAGCTTAACAAGTCATTCTGGATTCTAAGAAGTCATCCTTGCCTTTTGAGTTGTCTGTTATGGTTTGGAAATTATTTGAGATATGTTCCTTAAAAGGCTCACATCTTAGACCATAGGCAAAGTGCAGCGATGTATATTGATGAAAATGTCACAACAAAACCTGTTATTTTTGTATATGAACTAAAATAGTTCTTTAGAGAAAGCTCCAGGTCCCAGAGTGCTGGTATTAGCAGGTATCTCAGAACTATAAAGAAGTGGGGTCAACTGGGAGGTCCCAAGGTCGACCAAACCCATCCCTCAGGAGGAATCGTGCCTCTGGAGCTCTCTCTGGCTCCTGTTTTCTAATGTGATGCTGTGATGTCGTTAGACTCTCCCCAGAGGCTACACCAGTAAGGCTACTGGAGGCTTTGCGCTAAATAGATCTCTTTATGAGGTTAACCTGCCTCAAGCATTTCATTATAGTAATACGTACCCAAGTAGTTACATCCTCATTTTCTATTCCAAGTCTGAACTCTCTCTGGGATGACTGACCATGGGAGCACTCATTATTTAGTTATTTGTTGTATGAGAAATTCCACCCCCACAGGAATGTGGCTCCAAGGGCCGAAGAAGATAATCCTCGGAATTTTTACCCAGCTCCAGCTTGGCCATTAAAAAGAAAGCATTCTAACTGTGCAGCATTGACAGCCCCACCCAGAAAGAGACTGGTCCTGCTCCTTTTATTCTCCCATATTCTTTTATTAGGAAAGTAATATTAAAATATTAGCATTTAAGACAAAAATGAATTTTATACAGGTTGACATTACCTTTCATCTTGTCTACATACATATTGAATTTTTACATATTTGATTCAATATTTTATGGTTCCGTTTTATAGTCCACACTTTCGCTGACTCTCTTGTTGAGATGCACTTGTATTTTGCCACCTCCTCTTCTTCTTCCTGTGTTTTCCTGTCCTTGGTCTCCAGAGGAAACAAACGTTAGAAACTTAATTCCCAGGCTGCAAACCTTTTTCGATTCTCACAGAAACACACATTAGATGTATAAAGAAACAAAATTCCATTTTGGGGTCAAGATTTCTTTTTTGTTTTAACAGGAATCAGATTGTATGGAGCATTTATTTAGCTTATTGCCCCCCCCCCCATTCACTACCATGGAGCTCTCTCTGGGCTAGCAGGCATGGAGATATCCTACAGTAGACATACTGCTCTGTGGGGCGCATGCTCCTTGATTCTTCCACTTCCTCCTTGTAGGGGGTCCTCAGGCCATTTCGGGTCTTTCCAGCTGCTTCCTGACCCACAGAATCTTATGCAATGCTATTTTTACCCCTTAAAGCAGACACTTGTAAGGGCTCTTAGCAGGTCAAAGGATATATAGGCTATAGTAAGGTAGACGGTGTAACAAATAGCTCCATACAGAGACAATGTTTCAGATATCACAAGAGGAAACAGTCCAAGTTACTGTCAAGTCCTCAGGAGTGCCTGCTCCACATAGGCATTCAGAACTCCAGGCTGTCTGTTGTCTGTTCCCACTAACAGGGGATTCTGCTGTCATACTTGAGTGAAGGCACCTGGGAATTAGAGTTTAAGTGTGTCTGGAGAAGGAGAACCAGTGTTTGTGAGTGATCTGTTTCTGTTACAAAAGCGTTAACGAATGTTTCTGTACATGTTAGCAGGCTGGACATGAAGGGATGGTGACCACTGGCTTTGCCTCTAGTGATGAATGGGATGCTGGACGAGTCAGTCCTCACATGTTTCTAAATATGAAAATAAATAGTAGTATTACTTTCATTTTAATTGCTCTGAATATCAGTGTTTAAATATTTCCCTCTTAAGTTTTAATAGTCATCTAGTTAATTCATTTCTTCTCTCTTTGCTTTACCTAATTTGTCTTATTGTTGACTTTCTGGCTTTTCCCCCTGGACGAATTCATTTTTATTACTTATTTATCTCCCCTCCTTAAGCTTGTTAGCTTTCCTGTGTGTTTTACTACTCCTTTTTTTTGAGGTTACCTTAGAATTCAAATGCTTACTTTATGCTCTGACTGTTTTGCCTGTATGTTATTTGTGTGTCACATGTATTCAGTGCTTTTGGGGACAGAAGAGGGTGTCTGGTCCCCTGGACTTGGGGTTACTGACAGATATGAGTCACTGGGAATTAAACCCAGGTCCTCTGCGAGAGCAGCCTATGTTCTTAACCACAGAGCTGTCTCTCCAGCCCTATAGGTTACCCTAGAATTTTAAAGGTTCAAGATCATTTTGAATAAGATGAAATAAGCTTGTAATGATTTTGAGATAATTCAAGATCAGGAAGTGAGTCTACACGAATCACAATTGTGAATAACATTGCACTGGGAGATGGGTAAAAAAACGGGGCTTTGTGATGACTTTGCAAGAGAGAAACAGTCTCGGAGAAATGTAGAGAGACTCTCCGACGACTCACTGTACAATTCCAAACCCTGTCCACTACACGTTGCGTAGTAGGCCCAAATGAGGCCTCTAGCATAAGAGAACTTCCATGTTTGAAGAACATAGCACATACTGTGGGGTGGATTTTCAGTTGCCCACTAAATGAGCATTGGCTTTGAGCCTGCCATCTCTGAGGCTTAGCGCTTACGATGTCAAGGGCATTCTATGGTTTCTTTCCTTTGTGCCTAACTCTTCGGTATCTTTGAAATGGTTTTACCACACGCCACAAGGCCACCCCCTTGCTCCTAGTCTTGGTCCTGAGTATTCCACACAGAGAATGGGTGGACAAGATGGAGTCTCATAGGATCCCCACCACCATAAAGATAATATTAGCTGGATTAACGCTAGATGCCAGGTGTTAAGCTCATATAGTATGTCATGGAGGTCTTATAATGACCCCCTGGAAAGGTGCAATCATCGTGCCATGTTCTCGAAACAAGAAAATAGATGCTTGGAGAGTTTACATATTTCCATGAGGTCACACAAATAATAACTAAAGTACAGGTCTAGACAGGGCTTGATCCCTGGGCCCGTTGACTCTGAAATGTGAGCTCTGCTGTAAATGTCCTATGCTATGTGAATTTACAGAGATTAGGTTAACTTTAGGTCCTTTGAAGTATAAAAAAACAAGCAAAAAATATCAAGGTTCCTATGAAACAAAGGGGTTGGGTTGTGGTTAATTCATGGACTGCTTGCATGAAGCTTTGATTTCCATTTTTAGCACTCAGTAATTGGGTGTGGTGACCACAAACATGAATCCCATGACTCAGGAGGTGGAGGTCAGAGGAGCATCAAGACCATCCTCAGCTAAATGTCAAGTCTGAGCCTAGCCCACACAACAGTAGAGAATGTCTCTGCTGCATCCAGCGTGACTTCCAGGGACTCGGGCCTGACTGTGGGCAGGGAGGGAACGAAGAAACGAGAGACACAGACAGATACACAGACAGAAATCCGGGATTAGGTGGTCTGAATTCTCTCCTGCAGAAACTGTAGTACTCTGGAAGCTCAGCGTGTTTATTATATACAGTTGGACAGAGAGGCAGGGTTGTTGTATACAGCTGAATAGGAAGGCAGGGTTTATGGTGTACAGCTGGATCCAGGAGACAGGAGTAGCAGTCTCTGTAGGGGAGCAGTCTTCAGGCCGGAAATATCTGGGGGTGGGGGGAAAGCTATGGTGGCCGTTTTCTGCACCCACCATCAACACTCATACTCTGTCCCCTGAGGAAAACTTTGCCCGCCCTTTGAGCATGAGGTTCTGAGGTCCTCGACTGACTATTCTTACGTCAATGAAACACATTCATTCAGAACTTCACTTGCTCAGGGCTTCCTCTGCTCTTACATGTCTCAAAACCCCAAAGATCAAACCCTAAACAATGACAACACCCTCCCCCAAATGAACACACAAACAAACAAAGAAAGTTTCGAAGATGTCTTTTTGTAAAGATGTAAAGATTGTGGTGCTGGGCCGAGTGAAGAAATCACACGTCTGGAAATGGCCGTCTGTGAAGACCTGTGAAGTCATCCTCTGACTATCTAACAATTGCATGTGGTACATTTTTATTTTCTTGGCCATGGAAGAATGGGAGGAAATGGGATTTCTTGAGTCACAGTATTTGGCTGCCAAGGTCATGACCTTGTTTTCCATGAATGTGGCTCCACGGCTGTTGGCAGAACATCAGCAGATGCTCACCTTCTGGACACACTGTCTCCTCTGGCACTGGGTGGAGCCCGACTCCCAAAGGCTCCAGTGTTATGAATTAGTTTCGTTTTCCCAACAGGTGGGGGCTACATAAGTCCTGGCAAAGATAAAAGCCCACCATGATGAAGGCGGAGGAAAATTTGGAAGGTAGGCCCAAGAATTATTGAAATACCATGTACCCTAGAACTTCTACAGGCCTAAATTGGAGAACTTCGAGTCCAATCGTCATTTCAAGGGACTCAGTAGACAAGAGGAGCCTGTGACTGTGTCTATAGAATGTGACTTTGGTTCTCCCACAGTGGTGACAGTGAGAGGGTCTACAAGTGGCACTAGCCAGACTCGATGCCACTAGGAGAGGAGACAGGATAGACTTAGGAGTCCCTGCTCCAAAAATCAAAGTATGTGGTCTCTTCATTACAAAGCATTTCACATGTATGACTGTCTTTGGATTACTGGGCTGGAGTCAAACACTAGGGATGAGGAGAAGTATATCAGATGGGTTGCACAGTATTTAAAATCAGGGGGGGGAGGGGATGAGGGGATAGGGAAAACTAGGAGGTGATGTCTTCATTAGGGTTACTGTGCTGTGATCAAACACTGTGACCAAGGCAACTTGGGAACAAAGAGTTTATTTGGCTTACACTTTGATATCACTGTTCATCATGGAAGGAAGTCAGGACAGGAAATCAAACAGAGCAGGACCCTGGAGGCAGGAGCTCCGACAGAGGCCCTGGAGGGGAGCAGCTTACTGGCTTGCTCAACCAGCTTTCTTATAAAACCCAGGACCACCAGCCCAGGGATGGCACCCCCTGAAATGGGCTGGGCCCTCCCCCATCAACCACTAATTAAGAAAATGCCCTACAGGCTTGTCTACCTTCCAATCTTATAGAAGCATTTTCTAAATTGAGACTTTCTTCTCTCTGGTAACTGGGAGGAGGGTCAACAAGATTGACAAGGATGGGTCCATGCAAACATCACATGGAATCCCACCATCTCACAACACAATTAAAAATATTCTTGGATGGATAGTAGAATACCTTTGATATGAAAGGAGAGGGGGAAGATATGGAGGTTAAAATATTAAGCAGGGATAAGGAAGGGAGGATGGGGAAGATCATAAGAGGATTAACAAAACCAAGGATCTATGAAAAATGTGAGGGAAATACCCATTAGTAAGCTATTTTCAAAATATGATTAATAATAATAATAGCAATAATAATAGAGGAGTTCCAACAGAGATGCTCTACATAGGTAGATAATGTTGCTCCAGAAGGCATGGGTTATTAAATTAAAATCTCGGTGCAAGGCAGGGCATAACTCTTTGCAATTATTGACCAAGTTGGCCTCCAGAGGTCTCCTACACAAAACAGACCATTGCCATTGCCCTTGATTACATGGTCAGGACCTATTACAGCAGATACAACACACTGTGCCTGCAGGACATAGAGAAATCAATCTCAAATTGACCAGGAAAATCTTCCCTGCTGGCTAGCTTTCACAGTGCCAGAAGGTGCTGAGTAGGCTGCTAAAGGAGGAAAAAAATCAGTAATCTTCCCCACAGCTGGAACCTGCATGCTACAGTACTGACCTGCCAGGAAAGATGCACCTACTGGTGCTACAGTGGTATGAATTGTTATGGGGTAACCAACCACTTTTTGATTGGATTTGAGGTCTACTCCATAGGAGGGAATTTCATGACTGGTACTGTAAATCTGGGCCTCCCAATGACTGGGCAGTCTTCAGCCCTAAGGCAGAACATACTATTGTTTTTCTTCTAAGTGGTTATGCTGTCAAATCGCTTCTAGTTGCTTACCCACAGATCTGGGCTATTCTCAGTGTTGGTCTAAGCTTTTTGCAGCGGATAGTCACCAATGAAGAGACTCATAACTGCTCAAAGTGCAAGAAACAAATGACTATAAGTGCTCAACTCTAAAAGGAACATCTTCACCCTTCCCGCTCACTAAGGCTCAGGAAAATCTGAGTAAAGGAGGTTGGAAAGACGGAAGAGCCAGAGGGTGGGGCGAAGAGCTATGACATGTTGTCCTTTGGACACGACAGGCTGTTGTATTCATGAACTCACAGAAGCTGTGGTCACCTGCCCAAGGTCTGTACATGATCAAGTCAAACCAAATTTCAGTGTAGTGTAACAGGCCCCAGACCTTAGCACAACTGACTCTAAGATGGAAGTTCCATTCAACTGTAAAACTCAGCACATAGATGGCACCACCTGCCAAAATGAAAACAAAGACCTAATCCATCAAAGTCCATATTGTTCTGGGAAGGTCTCTAAATGTATTCACCTTGTGTTTTGGCTTCCGTAGTTCTGTTTCTGGCTAACTGTTCTTGTTAACTGAAGTATGTCAACCAGAATATGGCTTTTATGCTTACATGCTCACCCTGAGAAAGGTTTGGGATTACACTGGGATCCTGAACACCCAGTGTAGTCGCCTGTAAGCTAATAAAGACTTTCTGTTGGCTTAAAGCCATATCTGAGCAGTCTTTTCTGGTGGGTACCCCACAACACATACACAGACCGAGGGGACTCTCCAGATCTCACTGAGGGGATATTGGTAGTTGATACTGCTATGTGGAGGGAGAATAATTTTCTTAGAGGATGTGTATTCTGGTAGGTTGCCCATGTTTTGCACCAAAGGCTAAGCTAACCCCCAAAAGTCAACTCCCAAGTTGGAAAGAGACTCCCAACTAGAGCAGAGGTCACACCAGCTGCCAGAAATTCAGGCCACAAAGACTAGAAAAAACAAAGAGGAAACAGAAACCAAGGGACAAAACAACCATCCAACAAAGACAAATTCAGAAATCATAGACTAGAATGAATCATCCCAAACCCAGATGCCTAAAGCCAAGTGTAAAAATATAATCAGCAACAGCCAGGGCAATATGGCGCCATCAGAGCCCAGCTACCCTACAACAGCAAGACCTGAATATTCTAGTGCAGCAGAAGCACAAGAAAATAACCTTTGAAACAACTTTATGAAGATGATCGAGGTCCTTTAAAGAGGAAACAAAAATCTTTCTTAAAGAAATTGAAGAAAAGACAACTAAAAAATTGGAGGAAATCAACGAATTCCTTAAAGATTGCAAAGAAAGCCAAGAAAAAAAAATCAAACAACAAAATAAAACAGGTGAAGAAAATGATTCAAAACATGAAAATAGGAATAGAAACAATAAAGAAAACTCAAACTGAGGGAGTTCGGGAAATGGAAAATCTGAATAAGTGAACAGGAACTACAGACACAAGCATCACCAATAGAATACAAGCCATGGAAGAAAGAACCTTAGGTGTTGAAGATACAATAGAAGAAGTAGATTTATTGGTCAAAGAAAAGGTTAAAAATAGAAAATACATCCTTGGGACTGGAGAGATGCCTCAGTGGTTAAGAGCATTGCCTGCTCTTCCAAATGTCCGAGTTCAATTCCCAGCAACCACATGGCGGCTCACAACCATCTGTAATGAGGTCTGGAGCCCTCTTCTGGCCTTCAGGCATACACACAGACAAAATATTTTATATTAAATAACTAAATAACTAAATAAATAAGTAAATCCTAACACAAAACTTCCTGGAGAGCTAGGACTTCATGAAAAGAGAAAACGAAAGAATAATAGGAATAGAAGAAGGAGAAGAATCTCAGCATATAAATCCAGAAAATATATTTAACAAAATCATAGAGGAAAAATTTCCCAACCTAAAGAAGGACATGCCTATAAAGATACAAAAAGTTTCCAGAACAACAAATAGATTGGATTAGAAAATAAAGTTCCTAAGCCACATACTTATCAAAACACTAGATATAAAAACCAAAGAATATTAGAAGCTGCAAGGGAAAAGGTCAAGTAACAAATAAGGGCAGACATATTAGAATTATACCTGACTTCTCAACAGAGACTGTAAAAATAAGAAGAGCCTGGGCAGATGTCTTACAGATGCTAAGAGACCATGGATGCCAGCTGAATCTAATACACCCAGCAAGACTTTCAATCACCATAGATGAAGAAAACAAGATATTACATGACAAAGTCAAATTTAGACAGCATCTATCCTCAAATACAGCTCTACAGAATGCACTAGAAGGAAAATTCCAACCCAAGGAAGTTAACTACACCCATGAAAACCCAGGCAATAGATGATCCCACACCAACAAAACCCGAAGAAGGGAAACACACACACACACACACACACACACACACACACA
>LOEQ01002861.1:59757-70753 GCA_001685075.1 Bramus lutescens | reverse complement strand
TCTACCACCACCACCACCACCAATATAATAACAGAAAGTAACAGTCAGTGGTCATTTATGTCTTTCAATGTCAATGGAGTCAATTCACCAATAAAAAGACACGGGCTAACAGAATGGATACAAAGACAGGATTTTCCCTTCTGTTAGATACAAGAAACATACCTCAACACCAAAGATAGACATTACTTCACAGTAGATGGTTGGAAAAAGATTTTCCAATCAAATGGACCTACGAAGCAAGTTGGTCTAGTTATCCTAATATCTAACGAAATAGACTTCAAATCAAAATTAATCAAAAGAGCTAGAGAAAGACAGTTCATACTCATTAGAAGAAAAATCCACCAGGAGGACATCTCAATTCTGAACATCTATGTCCCAAATGCAAAGGCACCCACATTTGTAAAAGAAACATTACTAAAGTTTAAATCACATACATTGGACCCCACACATTAATAGTGGGAGACTTCAACACCCCACTCTCACCAATGGACAACTCATCCAGACAGAAACTAAAGAGAGAAATAATGGAACCAACAGACATACAGATATCTACAAAACATTTTACCCAAACAAAAAGAATATATCTTTTTCTCAGTATGTTATGGAACCGTCTCCACAACTGACCATCTTATTAGGCTCCAAAGAAAGTCTCAACAGATAAAAGAAAATTGAAATAACCCCCTGTATCCTATCAAATGACCATGAATTGAAGTTCGATTTCAACAACAACAGAAACAACAAAAAGCCTACAAACTCATGGAAACTAAACAAGTCTCTCCTGAATTAGCAATGTGTCAAGGAAGAAGTAAGAAAGAAATAAAAACTCTCCTAAATTTCAAGGAAAATGAATGCACAACATACACAAACTTATGGGACACAATGAAGGCAGTGCTAAGAGAAAATTCATAGCACTAAGGGCCTACATGAAGAAAGTTAGAGAATTCTCGTATCAGTGACTTAACAGCACACCTGGTATTTCTAGAACAAAAAGAAGCAAACACACCCAAGAAGAGTAAGTGGCAGGAAATAATCAAACTCAGGGCTGAAATCGATAAAATAGAAACAAAGAGAACAATACAAAGAATCAATAAAACAAAGTTAGTTCTTTGAGAAAATCACCAAGATAGACAAACCCTTATCCAAACTAAAAGTCAGAGAGAGAGGGAATATCCAAATTAACAAAATCAGAAATTAAAAGGGATATAACAAGACATTGAGGAAATCCAGAGAGTCATTAGGTCATACTTCAAAAACCTGCACTCCACAAAATTGCAAAATCTAAAATAAATGAACAATTTTCATGATAGATGCCAATTACCAAAGTTAAATCAAGATCAGCTAAACAATTTAAATAGACCTGTAACCCTCAAGGAAATAGAAGCCATCCTTAAAAGTCTCCCTATAAAACAACAAACAAACAAATAAACAAAAACCTGCCCAGGGCCAGATGGTTTTAATGTAGAATTCTAGTAGACTTTCAAAGAAGAGCTAATACTAATACTCTTTAAATTATTTCAGAAACTAGAAACAGAAGAAATGTTTCAAATTCTTTCAATGAGGCCACAGACACCCTGTTACCCAAATCACACAAAACCTAACAAAGAAAGAGAATTACAGACTAATTTTCTTCATGAACATAGATGCAACAATACTCAATAAAATACTCTCAAAACTGAGTCTAAGAACACATCAGAAAGATCACCTACCATGACCAATTAGGCTTCATCCCAGAGATGCAGGATGGTTCAATGTATGAAAATATGTCAATGTAATCCACCATATAAACAAACTCAAAGAAAAAAATCTACGTCATCATCTCACTAGATGCTGAAAAAGCCTTTGACAAAATCGAGCACCCTTTCATGATAAAATTCTTGGAAAGATCAGGGTTTCAAGAGACATACCTAAACATAATAAAGGCAATATATAGCAAGTGCATAGCCAACATAAAATTAAATGGAGTGAAACTTAAAGCAGTTCCACTAAAATCATGGGTAAGACAAGGCTGTTGACTCTCTCCATATTTATTCAATAGAGTACTTGAAGTTTTAGTTAGAGCAATGAGATAACTTAAGGAGATCTAGGGGATCCAAGTTGGAAAGGAAGAAGTTAATGTATCATTATTCAAAGATGATATGATAGTATATGATGTGGGATGCCCTTCTCTATGCTGTGAATATGTCTTATTACCATTGGTTCATAAAGAAGTGGATTTAGCCAATATCCAGGCCGAATATGGCCGGGAGGGGGAAAGTCAAACTGAATACAGGGGGAAAGAAAGTGGAGTCAGAGAGATGCCAGCAGCTGCCAGGGAAGCAACATATGAGGTAACTAGCCACAAGTATTGTAGTATAATAAAATGGGTTAATTTATATAAGAGCTAGTCAAGAATAAGCCTGAGCTAATAGGCCAAACAGTTTGCAATTAATATTAAGCCTCAGAGAGATTATTTGGGAACTGGTGGGCAGGAGAGAAACTTCTAGTTACAAGTATACATGAGCGACCCCAAAAATTCTACCAGAGAACTCTTACATCTGATAAACACCTAATTTAACAAAGTATCTGGATACAAAATTAACTGAAAAAGAAATCATTAACCCTCCTATATACAAATGATAAATGGCCTGAGGAATAAATCAGGGAAACAACACCCCTCACAATAGCCACAAATAATATAAAATATCTTGGAGTAACTTTAACCAAGCAAGTGAAAGGTCTTTATGACAAGAACTTCAAGTCTTCGAAGAAAGAAATTGGAGAAGATATCAGAAGATGGAAAGATAACCCATGCTCTTGGATGGATAGGATTAACATAGTAACAATGACCATTTTACTAAAGGCAATCTACAGATTCAATGTAATCTCCATTAATATTGAACATAATTCTATACAGACCTTGAAAGAACAATACTCAACTTCATATAGAAAAACAAAACAAAACTTAGGATAGTTATAACAATCCTGTACAATACAAGAACTCCTGGAGGGATCACCATCCCCGATTTCAAACTGTACTACAAAGAAATAGTAATAACTCTGCATGATATTGGCATAAAAGCAAATAGTTTGATTAATGGAATCGAATTGAAGTCCCAGACAAAACTCCACACACTTACGGACACTTGATTTTTCACAAGGAAGCCAAAAGTATACAACGGACAAAAGAAAGCATCTCCAACAAATGGATGTCAGCATGTAGAAGAATGCAAATAGATCCGTATCTATCACTCTGCACAAAACTCAAGTCCAAGTGGATAAAAGACCTCAACATAAAACCAGATACACTGAACCTCATAGAAGAGAAAGTGGAAAATGACCAAGAACACATTGACACAGGAGGCAACTTCCTAAAAGAACACCAATAGCACAGGCACCAAGTTCAATAATTAATAAATGGGACCTCATGAAACTGAAAAGCTTCGTAAGACAAAGGACACTGTCAATAGGACAAAAAGGCAGTCTACAGAATGGGAAAAGATCTTCAACACCATATCTGACAGAGGGCTAATATCCAAAAGATATAAAGAACTCAAGAAACTAGACATCAATAAACTAAATAATCCAGTAAAAATGGGGTTTAAATCTAAACAGAATTCTCAACAGAGGACTCTCAAATGGCCGAGTGTACTGACTGGTTTTGTGTATCAACTTGACACAAGCTACAGTCATCAGGGGAAGGAGCCTCAGTTGAGGAAGTGCCTCCATGTCCAGCTGACTTCCTTCAGTGATGAACAGCAATGCTGTAGTGTAAGCGATATAAACTCTTTCCTCCCCAACTTGCATTTTGGTCATGGAAGATACGGAGCCTGAAGCAGTCATCTCTGTAACCAGGCAAGACTTCCAGAGGAGAGACTGGGATACAAACCCAACCACAAACCCTTTGACCCACAGTTTTTCCTGCCTACAAGATGTGCTGGAGGAAAGATAGCACAGAAATTGTGTGAGTGCCTAACTGATGAGTGGTACAGTTGGAGACCCATACCCTGAGAGGGAGTTCATCACTGAGGGCCGGGACCCATAAGCAGGATATCTCAGAGCCTGAGGATAGAACGAAACAAGTCAATGAAATGCTTCCTAAGGATATTCTGCTATCCTCATAGATTGGTGCCTAGCCCAACTGTCATCAGAGAGCCTTTACCTGGCAACTGATGGAAAGAGATGCAGAGCTCAGGGAATCCTGCAGAAAAGAGGGAGGAAGGATGGTAGGACCCAGTGGTGTCTAGGACATCACAAGAAAAGCCACAGAACCAACTAACCTGGGCTCATAAGGACTCACAGAGATGGAACCAACAACCAGGGGAGCCTCCGTGGGACTGACCTAGGACTTCTGCATATATGTGGCAGTTGTGTAACTTGGTCTTCCTGTGGGATGCCTAGCAGTGAGAACAGGGCATGTCTCTGACTCTGTTGCCTGATTTTGGGACCCTTTCCTCCTATTGGATTGTCTCAACCTTGATGGAGGAGGGGGTGCCTGACCTCACTGCTGCTTGATAAATCATGGCTGGCTGATAGCCATGGGATGCCCATCTGTATCTGAAGAGAAACAAAGGAGGAAGAGAGGAGAGGAAGGGGACGCTTTGGTTAGGATGCAAAAACAAGAAAATAAAAAAGTTAATAAAGAATTTAGAATGTGTTTTTCACGGAAAGTAGATGGCATGGTTAAGGAGATAAACATTTACTATCATTTAAATAATATATGCAAGCATCAAGACACATGACATTCCATAAGTGCTTACTTTTTGTTTTAATTAAGCCAGGAAAAATAGACATGATAACGTATCTTTTAAACAAAAAATTAAAAAAAGTTCTAGCTAAAAAAGGCAGAGGAGTTGAAAGTGAGAACAGAAAATGAATAAGAGAATGAAGGGAAAATGAGATATGCTAAAATACCTTCCGAATTTGGTTATCTGCAGTGTAAAGCAGATACTGTAGAAAATGAGACTTTCCCCAGAATTAGAGGGCGAAAAGACAAAGATGAAGATGAAAAGGGAGACAGGGAGGCCGGAGAATAGAGAGGACAGCAGTGAACATTGTTGAGGATGAGCCCGCACTCCAAACTGCACAGAAGTTATAATCAGAGACGTAACAGGAAGAGAAAGAACCAAGAGAGGCAAAGTCTTGACAGAAGCTGAGCGACCCTCTCGGATTCTGATGAGCCTGTGGAGGGGTCGACTCTGGGATTCCATCTGTACCTTTTGGTTAAGCAGGCTATAGAAAGATCCTTCAGCATCCAGGCTCGAAATTAGTCTGTGAAGGGAGGACGCCCAGGCTGGTCCTTGAACGTTCCCTAGCGAGGTCTAAGCCAGGAAGCTGTTTGGCCGATCCCGAGCAACTGGATCCCTAGGAAGCGCCATAAAGATCGCACTGGAGATCTTGCAACATAAGGAGCTGTGGACAGCGCGAACAGTTATTCAGAATTGTACTTCAGCCAACTCAGAAGGAAAGACTTTGGAAATGAGGAAGCCACGGTCAGAAATGATTTATAAATACTTCCTTAAGTGTAGTTTAGATTCCACAATCAGGAATTTAATTGTATCAGTTATTCTCACACGAGTTTGTAATTCGAGGGTATGGGGAGGACCTGCAAGGTTTCCATGAATTGTTATTCTTACTTTTGGCTGTTTTATATATTTTTATTTTATGGGTTTGAGCCTTTTGCCTACATGCATGTCTATGCACCGGGTGCATGCAATGCCCGTGGAGGCCAGAAGAGGACATAAGATTCCCCCTGGAATGGAATTAAAGATGTGAGCTGTACTGTCATGCTGGGAATGGAACCTGGGTCCTCTGGAAGAGCAGCCAGTGCTCTTAACCACTGAGCCGTCTTTCCAGCTCCTGGTCTGACTGTTTTTCAATGTCAGGAAATGATTTGATAATGCAGCAGGCCCTTCAAAACCACCTATGTGGATTCGGTTAACAACCTGTCAATAATATTAAAAAGAGAAACGGACAAAGATTCTTACCATTGTCTCTAAACAGCACAGTCTATCAGTTGCTTCTACACCAGATTCACTCTCAGGTCCCCTGGATACATCAGAGCTCCTTTAACTGATAGGCCTTATGCAAATCTGCACCATTTTATATTACGGCCTTGGGCATCCGCTTGGCTTTCTATCTCCCAGGGTCTGAGAACAAATGCCCCAAGGAGACCAACAGCTGTCCTCTTACCTGGTGGTTTCCCTAGAATCTTCTGCTACTGAACACATCCAAACCCACTTCTTTTCTGTTGTAAAACCAGGCCTTCACCACGTATGTGTGTGCCAGGGATGTTGTGTATGCAGAAGTACAGAATCTGGAAAGTGTTTCCTTCATCCTTCTGCGGGAAGAGATTTTTGCTCAGTGTTCCAAAAGCCTTGCATGGACAAAGGACTTGCGTCATAATTGTATGCTTCTTGGAGCTCATTTTGAATGACCTGAGTGTATAGTTTTTTTTGTAATTATGAAAAATGAATAAGATGCCGGTGGCACATACAATCTGTGATTAAGATCCTCTTTATAACATCTTCCAACTAGGATTTGTGAATAACTAACTCTTCTTGGGTTAATTGTACTTAAAATCAGAATATGTAGTACAGTCTTAACTGTGTTAAATTATGCATAGAAAAAGGATGTTAAAGAAATAACATAGTAAATTAGAGGAGCTGTGTGGTGAGGTTCTGGGGAATTTCAATTTTCTTTATGCATTTGTATATTTAAGCAAATTTGGACAATAATACATTATATTATTTCCAGAAAAGTGAGTACCATTATTAAAATAAATATACATAATTTTCATGTCAGGTGGTACAAATTATGAAAATATTATCTAGGAGGATAAGATTGAGAGAGGTAGGCCATTGTGTTAAATTAATAGTTCAGATATCAAAATGATATTGAGTTCTTTTATTTCTTCTTTTCTATCTTTCTTTCTTTTCTTTTTTTAAATTTTGTTTTATTTTGTGTTTTTTTTTTGACAGGGTTTCTCTGTAGCTTTGGAACCTGTCCTTGCTCTTTAGACCAGGCTGGTCTCAAACTCACAGGGATCCTCCTGCCTCTGCCTCCTGGGTGCTGTCTTCTCTTTTTAATTTTTTTGGAGACAGGGTCTTCTGTGTAGCCTAGCTGTCCTGGAACTTGCTCTGTAGACCAGGCTGGCCTTGAGATCTCAGAGATCTGGCTGCCGCTGCCTCCTAAGTGCTGGGATTAAAGGCATGCTCCACTATGCCTCACCTTTAGGTTGTTTTGATTTATGTGTTCTGTGTGTATATTACACATGTGTGCTGGTTCTCATGAATGTTGGAATAGGGCATAGAAGCTGAAGCAACAACTATTGTAAGCTGCTGGACATGTACTGGGGATCTGACTCAGATTTTCTGGAAGAGCAGGCAAATGACCTACTGAGCCGTTTCTCCAGTCCTCTCTCCTCTATTCTGAAAAAGGATTCACTTGTGGTGTGGCTATTTCTTGTTTGAAAAAATTTATTATGTAAACTTTAAAACAAAATATATTTTAATCACTACAGAATTGTTTAAGATGGATACACATTCCATTTTCAGCTCTTTTTTGAGGTAAGGTCTCACTTTGTAGCTCAGGCTAACCTCCAACTCATAATCCTCCTGCCTCAGTCCCTAAGTGTTGGAACATAGCGTTGTCTTTAAGGATTAAAGTAGAATTTAGCCTTTTCCTGTTTTTAATAAGTTAATTTTAAAACTGGGGATGATTTAAACAGTGTTGTTCACTGCAAAATTTATAATAAAGTAACTTTCAGTAAAAATAATTATGTTTATTCCAGAGTTCTTAGAGGAGAGGATTGTGAGTGTTCCCAATGTAAAGAAAGAATAAAAATCTGAAGTGGTGGACTGCAGACATTCGGATATGATCACTGCACACCATTGCACACAAGCTTTCAGATGTGATCACTGCACATCATTACACACAAGCTTTCAAATGTGATCAGTGCACATTGTACACAAGCTTTAGGATGTGATCACTGCACATCATTGCACACAAGCTTTCAAATGTGATCACTGCACATTGCACACAAGCTTTTGGATGTGATCACTGCACATCATTGCACACAAGCTTTAGGACATGATCACTGCACACCATTGCACACAAGCTTTAGGAGTGATCACTGCACATCATTGCACACAAACTTTCAGATGTGATCATTGCACATTGCACATAAGCTTTTGGATGTGATCACTGCACATCATTGCACACAANTGCACATTGCACACAAGCTTTTGGATGTGATCACTGCACATCATTGCACACAAGCTTTAGGACATGATCACTGCACACCATTGCACACAAGCTTTAGGAGTGATCACTGCACATCATTGCACACAAACTTTCAGATGTGATCATTGCACATTGCACATAAGCTTTTGGATGTGATCACTGCACATCATTGCACACAAGCTTTCAAATGTGATCACTGTGCATTGCACACAAGCTTTAGGAATGATCACTGCACACCATTGCACACAAGCTTTCGGATGTGATCACTGCACATCATTGCACACAAGCTTTCGGATGTGATCACTTGCACATCATTGCACACAAGCTTTCGGATGTGATCACTGCACATTGCACACAAGCTTTAGGAATGATCATTGCACATTGCACACAAGCTTTAGGATGTGATCACTGCACATTGCACACAAGCTTTAGGTTGTGATCACTGCACATTGCACACAAGCTTTAGGAATGATCACTGCACATTTCACACAAGCTTTTGGATGTGATCACTGCACATTGCACACAAGCTCTCGGATGTGATCACTGCACATCATTACACACAAGCTTTCGAATGTGATCACTTGCACATCATTGCACACAAGCTTTCGGATGTGATCACTGCACATTGCACACAAGTTTTCAGATGTGATCACTGCACATTGCATACAAGCTTTAGGAGTGAACACTGCATATTGTACATAAGCTTTCAGATGTGATTACTACACATCATTGCACACAAGCTTTAGGTTGTGATCACTGCACATTGCACGGAAGCTTTAGGATGTGATCACTGCACATTGCACACAAACTTTAGGATGTGATCACTGCACATTGCACACAAGCTTTAGGTTGTGATCACTGCACATTGCACACAAGTTTTAGGATATGATCACTGCACATCATTGCACACAAGCTTTAAGATGTTAGACTGTGCTCCACAAATACACAAGATTGTGATGTACCAGTTAAAAGCAAAAATATATTTTAAATAACTGTTTACAGGAAATAGCTATAATGAAGTCATTCTTTTAAATCCATTTGTTCCACTGAAACAGAAGACCTTAATTTTGAATTTGAAATTCTAAACAAGTGAGTTTTGAAGAATAAAAGGTTTTAAAAATTAGTTTAACTCACTTTTTGAGACAGCCTGATTTTGAAGTTGTGGCTCCCAGTTCAAAAAGAGATTTTTTTTGTTTTATTTTGATACAGGGTCTCACTATGTAGCTCCATTTGTCCTGGAACTCACTCTGTAGATCAGACTGGCCTCAGACTCATAGAGATACGCCTACCTCTGCCTCCTGAGTGCCACCATTAAAGGTGTGCACCACCACTGCTTGGCAAAAGCTTTTGAAGTAACTTCAAATCCAACTTTCACGTTCTTGCATGAGGAAGCAGTGTTAAGAAGAAAGGGGTAGATGAGTTTCATGTTTGTTTGTGAAACAGGGTCCTCTGATTTCTCGAGAGCCATGAAGACATGGCTGGGACAAGCCATGTAGGAGAAGAGAAGCAGAGAAAAGAGGACACAGAGTAAACCAAGATAGGATGTGTGTGGGCATTTACTCATCTTCATATGCAAGATGAAAAGTGGGCTTCTTTTTGTTTTCATGATATTCAATGCCCCTTTGATCCCTGTGGCACAGCGTCATCTATGGCTCAAGCTGCGTGGGGACCATTTGAGGGGAGGCCCACAGCCACCGCTGCTCTCCTAGCTCAGAATCTCTGTGTAGAATTCCGTGGAGGAATATCCGTGGACAGATTGCTGAACTGGAACAGAGGGAGCTGGCAAGACACACTTTCTTTGAACTCTGTTTTAGATTTAAAAACTTTAGAAAGTACCACCATCCTTGAGAAAAGAATGTCAACTCTTCTATCTCTAGCTCTGAAGTCCAGCTGGTAACAGGGAGGAACACTGTGAGTGACCATGTAGGCACAGCAGGCTGCTGACTCTTTCACTCCAGGGCAGACATTTCCCAGGATGCTGGGCAAGTCTTGTTTTCTGGAACCTGCTCTTGTTTTATGAAGGCACTGAGGCGATTCTTTTTGAGGTTCATTTGAAATTATACTTGCCGCACAAATGCCACAGTGCCCAGGAGGAGACTGCCTTTGGTGTGCAAGTGGCCGATTTTACCTTTTCCACTAGATGGCATTAGCCACTTCTGAAGCCAGAAGCTAATTACTAACCACCTTTGTTAGTTAGGCTGTCAATTACACCTGTGTGTCTTAAGATGTAATTGGTAATCGACTATCTTGCATGTTTTAACTCTGATGCCAGGTACATGGTTACGACATTGGTATCAGCTCTCTCCTGGGATGGAAATAGCTTCTGGGAGTCCGAATGGCATGCTATAATCTCATATTTCAGGCAAGACATTTGAAAGCAGCATAGCACCCCACGATAAATTTAAACTAAGTATTGCTAGCCCTCCTTACCCTAGATAGGCAGCAAGCATGCTCGATAGATAGGGGAATGAGAGTTTTGCTTTTCTTAGCGGGGAGGGGGATTTTTGTTACTTCTTTAGAACTGGATGGTGTGTTCAAACAGGCAGCGGCAAAACACATCCAGATGTGAAGACGGGTCACCTGTCTTCCTGTAACTGTTATGAGGAAACTGCGTTTTAAAATTATAAGTGAAAATCTGCACTGCCTTGAATGGATACTGTTCAAAACGCTTCTGCAGTGCTTTGTCCCTTCAGAGGCTCCGTGGCACTCCATCAGTACACAGAGTGTGTGTCGGGTGGTCGTGTGTCTTTCCTGCGTTGGCAGTGGGGGGCTCCTG